>JAGVSQ010015521.1:0-10112 GCA_022683975.1 Rhyacophila evoluta
GATCCATATGCTCCAGTTTGGGAGCGAACATGGTTTAAAAAAAAAAAAAAAACAATCAACAAATATATGATACGTGTTGTCACCTGATAGCCAACGATATAGTGTTTGTGTTCTAGTGCAATGCTCTGTAACATTTTATCTTTCACGGCACACTTGACGCTTCTTTCCTAAATTTCATGGCACTCCACATGTAAAAAAGAAAGAAAAATAATTAATATTTGTTACCTTCTTAGCCTTTATCAATGTTGGTTTCTGTCAAGTGAATCCTCTGTTAGAAGAGATAAATTAAGTCATGTCAGTTACATTTAATATAATATTGTGATGTTTCAGGCAAATTCTGTGGAAGAAACAATCGGGTTGGATGAGGATGACGAGCAGGCTGAGCAACGGAGCAAAGGTGCAGTTGGAGGGAAAGTGTATGGAGACTATGCCCGTGCTGCTGGCTCCTGGACTTTGGTTACCATTATGTTCTTCTTGGCTGGACTAGCACAGTTTTTAGCGTCAGGATCAGATTACTGGACGAGTTACTGGTAAGGAGATTATTTCTCTTTCTACACTTCTAGTAAATATAAAAGAGTAATTGTAGAAATCACACGTTAGCTACTTGTGGATGATGTAAATAAACCTTAGTCTGTATCAGTAAGTAGAGATCTTTCTTTGAAATGCTTTATATTTTGCTTATTACATTATTTCTTATTATCAATATTCGGGCATTTGGTTTTTATTTTAGATTAAGTTTTTGCATTTATTTTTACATTTGATTAATTTTTTATTAATACTCCCTTAAAATTTCGAGGTAGTCAGATCTGCTGACTCAAAATTATTTTATTATTTTTAGGGTAAACATGGAAGAAAAGAAAATAAATGGTTCAACAGAGGTGTCAGGTGAAATAAGTCTTGGAGATGTTCTTGTCTCCAGTGGCGGATTAAACCTAACCCGAGCTGACTTCATTTACATTTATTCAGGTAAATAATTTTAAAGCACACACATCTTTCCTATAATGAAATGCAGTTAAATGACATGCATCATAATGTTTGACTCAATACATCAAATCACACTTGAGAAGTAATGGAGTTTGACCATGAATATGTAATATTTTTCTTCAATTTCGACAGGCATTGTGGTACTTCTTGTGATTGTAACCATGGCGAGATCATTCATGTTCTTCTGGCTGGCAATGCGTGCCTCTACCAACCTTCATAATTCAATGTTTCACTCAGTGACACGAGCCACTATGCGATTCTTCCATACCAATCCTTCTGGTAGGATCCTCAACAGATTCTCCAAGGATATGGGATCTGTCGATGAAATGTTGACCAGTGCAGCCATTGATGTGTTACAGGTATTGTATTTATCTATTTGTATATTTGTGTTGTATATATTTATGAAAAAAATGTAATAGAATTGTCATCGGCATTAATAAACTCATTTAAAATTTATGAAAGTACTGGAAAAAATTGAACTAAACCAAAGAAGATGTTTTCATTGGAATCATTCACGGTTATTGTTATTGTGTTACGGTGAACTGTTATAAATTGATTTCTTTGTTGCAGATCGGTTTGACTCTGATTGGTATCATAATTGTGGTAGCTGTTGTGAACTATTGGCTTATGATCCCTACTCTCGCCATTGGATTCGTTTTCTATTTGCTCAGGATCTATTATCTTGCTACCTCCAGAAGTATAAAGCGATTGGAAGGAATTAGTAAGTAACCCAATAATATTACTTGTTATTATCACAACAATATAGTGATTCCACACTACAAAATTGGTACCTCTGTATCCATGGCCATGGCATGAAACTATGAATTACAGAAACCAATTTTTATTACAATTAATTTACTCAAACTTTTGGATAGTAACTCGTAGATGATCTAGGAAGAAAAACATTAGTTAGTAACAAAAACTTTATTGCAGCACGGAGTCCAGTTTTCTCTCATCTAAGTGCTTCACTCCAGGGCATGACAACAATCAGAGCTTTCTCCGCACAAAAAACTCTGGTGAAAGAATTTGACGCACATCAGGACCTGCATAGTTCTGCCTGGTACATCTTCATTGCGACCTCGAGAGCGTTTGGCCTGTGGCTGGACATTATTTGCGTGGTCTACCTGGGGTTGGTCACTCTCAGTTTCCTCGTCATGGATTCAGGTGAGTCAATCAACGGCTTTTAAGTTTTCAAAAATAATACATCATTAATTAATATTAAACTGATAAACAATTTATGTGGTATTAAGTACATGGTTGATGTTTGACTCTTCTTCTTTTGATTATTAACTCTACTTATATAAATATATGCTCTTCTATCTATGCTCTAAATTAAAATTTTTAAATGCAAATATAAATTTAAAAATTTGTTTTATTCCAGATAGTTTGGGTGGAAATGTCGGTTTGGCTATAACGCAGGCTATGGGTCTGACAGGAATGTTCCAATGGGGAATGCGTCAGAGCACAGAGCTGGAAAACCAGATGACCAGCGTTGAGAGGTAGATTTTTAGCATTTCTTCAATGAAATTATTCACAAATTGACTATTAAAATTGAAAATAAATCAATATGTTCAACTATCTATGCCTCCAAATTTGCATGATTTATAATAGTCCATTGGTCCCCTTTAAAGGGTACTTTTCATGACGTAACCTTTTGGTTAATAAGGGCATACATGTGCGTCCAGGTGCCTTATCGCATTATTTTCAAAGACATTCTTTTGTTTTTTTAATAAAATGTTATCATTTCTTTTAATATAAATATATTGATAAATAGATAGATCTGTCAACGATATGTGGAAGTTATTACAACTGTATCATATATTTTTAGTATTCAAGCATTATTTATATTTTGTTCACAGAAACACATAAAATGTCACATAAATTAGTCATATGCGTTCAAATTTGTTATAAAGTGGTCCTTTGATTCCGAAATAGAAGCAGCCACATGTGGTACTTTTATACACATTCTTACCAATTTGGAATAACGTTTTAGTTTATTATGTTCGTTATTTGAAAATTGAAGAATGTCATCTGAAAATCGGGATATTCATTTCGATTGATTTTACGATAGCAGTGAATTTTTCACGCTTAAAACATGTGCGCATTAAAAATTAACTTACTAATGCAAAGGTTAAAGCATGTTAATTGATTTTAATTTTTGAAATTATTCATTTCAGGGTAATGGAATATAATGATATTGAAAAGGAGCCACCACTGAAGAGTGAAAAAGGTAAAGCCCCCCGTTCATCGTGGCCAGAAGCCGGCGCGCTTATTCTCCGCGATGTCTGGCTGAGATACTCTCCCGATGCTTCACCAGCCATCCGGAGGCTTAGTTTTACTCTACAACCTTCCGATAAACTTGGTATTGTTGGAAGAACCGGTGCTGGCAAGAGCTCCATCATCAGTGCATTGTTCAGGTTTGTTTTATGGTTATTTCTATATGGTTTAACAATTAATATCAAGGTTTATTTACCTAACTCCTTGCTCCAAAGGCTTAAGAGACTTATAAATTTATTACATTGTTAATATTTGGATTAATTGTAGTAGATTATCAACTGCAAATAAGATTATGAGCTATCTCCCACGTATTAAAAAAATATAATTAAAATGTTTTAAGTAAAAATATAATTTCATAGTACAAAATACCACATAATTTATTCTATACATTTGTCTATTTATTATTGTAGATTGGCATATGTGGAAGGAACCATCGAAATTGATGGAGTGGACACTGGTAAGATAGGCCTCCATGAACTGCGCAGCAAGGTTTCCATCATTCCACAGGAACCGGTGCTGTTCTCAGGCACTATGCGGAAGAATCTCGATCCCTTCGACGAGTACAGCGACGAAGTGCTCTGGAAGGCGTTGGAGGAGGTAAACATTTTTTTTATTGGTACAATATCTATTTTAGAACTTGGAAACAACGTGAAAAAACATTTTATACCAGGGACCTTTTCTTCTCCAGTAATTTCATTTATCACCACATGTTTTAAGCTCATTCTCTTATGCTGCTTGGGTTTTACCATCTTTAAGTTGTAAATTTAATTACAAAATCTGACATACAATTTTAAAATTACAGGTGGAATTAAAAGAAGCAGTAATGGATCTCGCTGGTGGTCTCAATTCTAAAATGTCGGAAGGCGGCACCAACTTCAGCGTGGGGCAGAGGCAGCTGGTCTGCCTGGCAAGGGCCATTGTCAGAAGAAACAGAGTCCTCGTGCTAGATGAGGCCACTGCTAATGTGGACCCACAGTAAGAATTGTTTTAAAATGTAACACACCGGATGAATTTGTTTATTTGGCATTTCTGTTCTTGCGTAGGATAAATTAACTATGAAAAACATAATTTTTATATTGATGGCTAAACACGTTGACTGCCACGGAATATTTGACGATTCCGGTTTGAGGAGCCAATTTGATTTAATCATGTTATATTATTAACAACTTTAATAATACTACATAGAAGTAATCAAAAAGCTTAAAATATAAAGCTTTGTATAATTTAATTTTCTGTTTATTTAAGCCAAATCTGATTTTTTATTTTCTTTCCTGAGGCCACCTATTCATATTTACACTGTTATGCTACAAATTTCCTCGTAGCTGTACAAATATGACAAGTAATGAAGGTACGAGATAGCTCGTAGTAAGTGCCCTGGGCAAGTAAACAACCTATGACATATCTCGTAGTTGGCAGTCTACGTGTTTAAGTGCCAAGTAAACTTTTAACTGAAGATGACTTAATAAAACTATCTTATTGCACCATTCTATATGCATGACCTGTATTGATTTGATAATGCAAAGCTATTGGGTGACGGCAGCCGCGTGATTTGTTGATTCATCTGACCAGTCTTAACTAATATAACGATGCCAATGTAAATAGGATACACAGGGTTGAAATTAATACTTAATTCTTTTTACAGGACCGACGCACTGATTCAAACTACAATCAGAAATAAGTTTGCCGACTGTACAGTGCTGACTATAGCACACAGGCTACATACAGTCATGGATTCAGATAAGGTAAATGAAGTTATTTACTTGTAACATAAAAATAAATTATAAAACCCTTATCCTTTGGGGAGTATCGATGTACACGTATGTCCGTGCGCCTTGTCGGCTTATTCTCAAAGTCATTCATTTATTTTTCAATAAAATTTTATTATCTCTTTAATATAAATAATACATAGATCTACCAATGATATGTTGAAGTCATTACAATTATATCATATATTTTTAGGCTAGAAAAAAATACGTGAACATTACGATGAATGAAAAAAAAAAAGTTGACTTCAGCATTGAAATATTCCTTTATGCTCTTTCTATAATTATTATGATTAGTAAAGAAACGGAAGATTATTTATATTTCTGTTCACAGAAATACATAAAATATCACATAAATCAGTCCTATATGCTCAAAATTGTTCTCAAGTGCTCCCTTGATTCAGAAATGGAAGCCGCCCGCCACATGTGGTACTTTTATACACATTCTTGCCAACATGGAATAACTTTTTAGTTCATTATGGTCATTGTTTGGAAATCGGAATATTCCTTTTGATTGATTTTATGATATTAGTTGAATTGATGGCAGTGAAAGATTTTCGTGTTTTTAAAACATATGTGCATAAAAAATGAAACTGAACTCACTAATGAAAGGGTTAAAAATGAGTACAATATAACATCTGTTTTTGCATCTGTGATTGCAAGGTTTTGGTGATGGATGCTGGAGCAATGGTGGAATTCGACCACCCGCACATCCTGCTGCAGAACGAAGATGGAATTTTCCGAAGTATGGTCAACCAGACCGGTAAATCAATGAGTGAAGCTCTCATTAGGATTGCTCATCAGGTATTGATTGCTTAATGTTTGTCTTTAGCCTAATATGTATTTTTTAAAAAGCCTACGTACATAATATATTGAAAAATTTAACAATAGCTGTTTGAAAATGACTTCATTATAAAAAGTTGACAATACATTAGAACCTCTATATAAATGAATTCGAATATAACGGATAAAATTGCCAGTCAAATGTGAAAATTGTTCAAAACATGTTTAAATCCAAATATCCCGCTTGTAAACAATGTTCTGCACATACCTCTTGTACTTGAATTCAAAAATTTAAGAATCAAAATTCATTTTGTCCAAAAAATGTGTGGAAGCAAATAGTTTCTGTATAAAAATGAAGGAACAAATATATTTTACATGTGAGAATATTGTAAGAAACAAGCTGAATCAGTGATACTTGTGCTGACGCCGTCTATGAAAAACTAAAACAAATTAAGAATTTTACACCCATAATTAAAACGTCAATAAATACGTCGAAATGTTGGATTCCTGAGTGTTGACGCATGGAGAAAATCATATTTTTATAAAACCAGTTATATCAAGCTTCTACTGTATTTTTTAAACTCGTTTTTTATCTTAGCATTTATAACAAAATTAATATGTTTTTATATTTCTTTTCAGTGCTATGAAAAACAGATCAAATCGAAATCACAATAGATCAATACAACTCCACATCGCACACGCCCTGTGAGAATCATTAGTATAATTTATAATTTTGTTGAAAATAAATCTTATATGTTTTAAGGTTATTTTCAATTTGGATTGATTATTTATATTATGATGCAGTTTACTATTTGTGACGTTTAGTGAAGACTGTGAACAGCGACTACTCGGTTCAAAACAGTAACAGTGCAATCAACGCAAGTCTCAATAAATGCTTAGAGATTTATATTATATCCTAATAATAATTTATTTTTATTATAAAGAATCTAAAATAATTTCTTTTCGACATTAAGAAAAAAAATCAAACTGCGCCATGCGTACAGTTTCAACAAACTGTGTCATTGTTATTATAATTATTATGAACTAATCTTACGTATGTGTCGTACGAAAATGTGTATCGTGTGAAGTGAACGTGTAATGCCGCGTGTTAAATTATATTTAATATCTTTTATAAGCCATTTTATGAAAATGTAAAATAATGTTATTTATTTTAATACATAAAACCGAAGTATTTTTATATTTTAAATGTCTGAAGTATCGGTTTGATGAATATCCATTTTTTTAAATTTGAAATGGCATCTCTGTTATTATCAGTCGGACTTATTTTTCTTCCATCATTTCTGGATTCGATCTAAATGTTCAGTGCCAAGTGGAATTTCTTCATAAATTTGATGAATAGCTTTAGATTGCTCATATTCGAAGTCTGGTTTCTCGTCAAGATATCTATTATCTTACCCTTAATTTTCTCAAAGCAATCCAAGATTGTAGAGATACATTGAACTAGTCCATGAATCTGTTGAACAATTTAATTTTAAAACACTTGGGAGAGCTAGAAAATTTCTTCGAGTGTCATATATTCATACATAAGTATTACACACATTTACGATTTTGTTTCTTTAATATGAAGAAAAAATATATTTTATCAATAAAATTCATAAATCAAATGAAAAAGAAAGAGTCTTACCATTAAAATGTAGCATGGTGATTTTCGTTCTTTGGTTCCTGTGATGTTAATATTAGTATTCAACAAACTGATACCTCTAAATCTTATAGTAAATTGAGTTCTCACGTCAAAAAGGTGTATCTTCGAAAATAAAGTTTTGTAATTGTCACAAAAAATATTCGCTCCTATTATAATCACCGCAACTTTTTAGCCAAATCCCTTTAGGGTGTCACTTAAGTATGTATTGTGTTGATTATTAAGAACTCCCTGTATTTTTTAAAAGACAAAGATGGTGAGTATTAATTGATTCTAAGCTTCTTTATTTACGGCATTGGCATCAGTTTTAATTTTTAATTTGGCAATCGAAAGGAACTAATCTTGATATGCCACTGAAATCAAATACACATAAAGCAGTGTATTGGAAGATTATTCTAGGTTATTAAACGGTTGATTGTGATTGTCACAAGTTCTTGTCGGAGCATGATTTACCTAACACATGTCATCAAGCATGGTGTCGAGTATTTTGTGCCGCAGCCAAATGGTTAAAAATTATTTAACCTTTTTTTTTCATAGATACATCTTTTTGAAATCAACAATAGGAAGTAATCAAGGAGTTGTTGATTGTTTTGAGTGTAGAGACTGTTTTTAATTGTTTTTGTTTATTTATACAATGTTTTTCCATGTTGATATTATTGTGAAACATATGT
Organism: Rhyacophila evoluta; assembly: GCA_022683975.1. Taxonomy (NCBI): domain Eukaryota; kingdom Metazoa; phylum Arthropoda; class Insecta; order Trichoptera; family Rhyacophilidae; genus Rhyacophila; species Rhyacophila evoluta. Next base: position 8,139 of record JAGVSQ010015521.1, read on the forward strand.
AAGGTAATATTTAGCAAATTCCGCCGTGCCTGAGGACTTTATTTTATATTGATCGTGGAAATCTATATAAAAACATTTTGTCATGAATACGGGTGACTAGTTTTTAATATTCTGAATTCCAAGTTAACATCTTTGATTACTTTTCGAAATCAAATACAGGTAGTCGTCAAATACGACTATTCAACTTTACGACCACAATCCGCAATCACTTACCTGCCTGCGCTTACTCATGGCTTAAATGTTCTAAAACGCATTTTTAAGTTGTCTCTTTATCATAAACATTTTTAGCCCTTCTGAGATGTCTACAAAAAGGAAAATATCAATTTCCCAACCTGCCAAGAAGCAAAGAAAGTCTACTGATTTAAAAAGAAAAATTATGGTAATTACGCAGTACGAAAAAAACAAACAAGTGGCCGATAAAAAGTTTATATGTAGAGCAAACACCTGCATTCTGTATTTATTAATACTAATAATGTTACCCAATTTTACTGTAGCATTTTTTTACTTAATCTTAAAAATAAAAAACAAAGCAAAATGTAAAGATATTCGAATATCAGGAATACTAATGATAAAGAAAACAATGATATACTAAATAATAAAAAAAAAACCATAGAGAAATCTGATAAATGACAGTGGTGATAAACTGGTTATAAAGAACATACAAAATAGTCTTATAATGTCATCACAAACTGTTATTTACATATGTACTGACATTATGGTGTAAACTAACTGACCTGTTTATCAGAACCGAATTTGGTCGTAAGTTGACAACGACCTGTATAAAGTGCATATTGATGATTTTCTATTAAATATAATATGCCGAAATCCTTACACAATATTTTTTATTCTTATATCTGTCATCTGATTCTAATAATTATCAGATATATTCAAGAAATGGTATCATTCTTGAATTTATTAATATGAAGTGTATTGCACTTAATTAAAAAAATACTTTATATTATACTGTATTGTATTTAAATTATAATTTTTCATATGTTATTTCTGAATATGGTAATAAATTTTTGCAATTGCCAGTCACCACGTTAAAAAAATGTCTTGGATCAACTGTCTATGTTAAAAATAACAATTGTCATTGAATTTTGGATGTGTTTACGCATTTTTACTTCCATAAAGAAGGTCTTTATCGTTCTTGGGCTATAATCACTTGATCTTTTCATGTCTTGGTCCAATTAAAATACGGCTTTTTATAAAAAAAAAACGGAATATAAATATGCTTAAATAATTAAGCAGAATGAGTTCACATAACAATGGATTTGTATCAAACTATGCTAATGCATTTATCACCATCGCAGTTGAGTGGATAAGTGTCCTACCTGTTCCAACTACGTAAACTGCATTACCATAGGTATTTGTTTGATTTCTTGTCCAAATACAGGTATCTCTCAAGCAATGCACAATTTAAATAACTCAACTATGATATGATGCGGGCTTGACACTTAAAACTTTATATATTTTTGAAATGCTTATACCACTTATGTGTATTAGTTTTTAACCTTCCGTATGCTGTGACGGCATCAGCAACCTTCTTTGGCGTGTTTATCCATGATGCGTCGACATAAATAAGCAAAATATATATTTTTTTGCCCATCAATTCATGTGAATCTTACATGTATGTATTATATCGTCCCTTTAAAGGTGAAACTCATTAAGTGTATTTTTAGCCAAAATGACTTTTTTGATAGATCCAGTAATTTTTACAAGGCTTATTTGTTTGCAAAAATCAGTTTGACGATAACTATTCTATTAACGGAGAGAAAAACAGAAGAGTGTAACTTAACAAACGGAGTTTATATCGCAAAAAATATCTTAAAACCTCAATATCTCAAAACTATAAAAGTGGAATTAACCTTTACACGCCCGCGCGCCGTGCACAATAGAGGTAGCTCACTGCCCAAGCTTTTTTTCTCGCAAATTTAGCGCAACCCGTAAACTATTATATAAATAACTATATCT
>JAGVSQ010015522.1:0-10111 GCA_022683975.1 Rhyacophila evoluta
GCGAACATGGTTTAAAAAAAAAAAAACAAAATGATCGTTGTAGTCCTGATTTCACCTTTCCCTTCGAATGGTATCTAATATTTAACAGCTGAATATGCTATAGCTAAAAACTATTCCTCAATATAAATATCTTAATTTTATTTAATGAGGACATTTGTATTATTTTTGGCCGGCATGTAGCTGCAATAAACAGAATCGCGATAAAGAATATCATTTTACAACGCACAAAATCGAAAGGATTGTCAACCACTCTGTATACACCATTACAAAATGCAAGGTCCTCCACAAGGACAGACGTGCTTAGAATAAGTTTTCGCGATACAATCCCACCATAATCGTTTCACAGTCGATTATTAATGCATTCAATAAATCACTCTTTCACTTTATGAGATCCTGATACTCGCTCTGTATATGATTAGAAACAATATTTCGTAGAAATCACTATATCATTTTTTTTTAATATTATTTGCAAGTCATGATTTAAATGCATATTTCATTTCATAGTATCCTGGTACTCGACTCAATTAAATTACATGCGTAAACTAAAAAATATGTATGTATCTTTAAAACTACTACAGTTTAAATTGCGGAACATCGCTGAATAACTCATTTAATTCATAATACCCTGATACATTTTGATTGAATTTGATAAAAAAAAAACATTATAAATCACATTTTCTGCTACAAGGCGGAGCATCTGGGCAGTTAGTTGATTAGTAATGCCTTTCAATAAATCTCTCATTCGATTTAAGAGTTTTATAACTAAATGTTCTGCATATTATAAAAAAGGATTTGCTGAAACAGTTAACTAATTTTTAAAGACCGTTTTGAATTCATGATATCCTAATACTTTTTAAATCCTATACGTTACGCAAATTATCTTGGAGACTTGCATTATATTGATTTCGGATAGATCTTTAACCTTTTTGATGGAAGCCTGATACATTTTAATTTTAATTTATATTCGTGTTAAGAAAATAATATCATAAATTCAAATCCACACGGATGGTTTCCACTGCATTCGTTTTGAACGTGAGTAATGCGTCAGCTTAACAAATTTTTTCGAGAGTATTCGTTGTCAGCCATTCAAACTAAATTTCCGCACTAATCGCGAGTACTACGAGAAGTATTGGTTTATAAAACAAAAAATACACGTGCATGTCTGTCCGTCACAAAAACTCCTCCCAAACGGTAAACAATAGCGACGTCAAATTTTCACGCGTGCTTTTAACTGCCGTTTATAGGTCAACTGTTTTACTTTCATCTTTTAACATCATCACCGATGATCAACAAGAAATGATATTATGTATGCAAATATTGAAATAAATTATAAATGACAGGATGAATAAAATTTAAATAAAAAACTAGTTAAATTGAAGGTAATATTTCCAAAATTAACTTATATATAGTTAATATTTTAAGGAGAACATTTAAAAAATATATTATTTTGCAAGCCACAACAATCAGAATTTTTTTTCATGTTTATTTTTATTTTCAATACTTTTTTAATTGATTTTTCTACTGTTTAATATGTTATATGGTTCTTCTATACAAAAAAAGCACTTTTCAAAATGTTCAGCTTTTAACAATGACATAGTGGAAAAAGTTCACTTTGAAAATATAGCCCTAAATTAGCCAAGCAACACTAAATAATAAAGCTCGTATAAATCATTTGTTGCCATTATTGGCTAGCAGTTTTTTTCAACATTAAGTCATTTACGACATTTTAAAAAAAGAAGCGATAAATATTATCGAATTTGATAAACCGATGAGTGATGTGTATTTAGTTTATATTAACAATCAGTTTTTTAATTACTATAAATTACAATATAGAAACACTCAATGATGTTATAGATACTGGATGAGATTTATGTTTTTATAATTAATACGAGTTTTATATCGATATGGAACATCAATATAATTGAAGGTTGTCAAACTTAATACACCTTCTTCACAACGATGAGTTTTTTTTTCACTTTGATCTAAAGAATTTATTAATTTCAGTATAGTAGCTATCAGGTAATTTCATCGAACGTTTTTATTGTTAATTAAGACGAAAATAACACAGGCCTCCATTGCGGGGTAAATTATGATTTTGATTTTTTTACCAGTAGCTTAAAGTTTTTTTTTAAATATATTTTATAGTATGAAACGGTAGTCGGGAGTCGTCAGATTACTACATTCGCCATTGGATATCGTGACCAATTAAAACCTCTACGTGTCGCGGCGTTAAGATCGAAAATCGTAAAAAGCTCGGCTTATCTTTTACACCGTTTTTCAATTAGCCACAATAATCGTTTACAATTTTACGGTATTATAAAATATGTGAAGTTTATTATTTTTATTATTACGTATTTCTGTTTTTTTTTTTACTCTAACGGACTTACAGTCCACCCAAACAATTTCGCTTTTATCGAGCTTAAAGTTCATCTTGTAGGAGCTTTTTAAAATTCATTCAAATGACGTTTTCTTCAAATATTTTAAACAATACTATTTTCAAGACATTCATTCAATTATAATAATATCGATTTTATTACACATATACGTCTTTTTTCGGTAACCAGACAACTGCACGCATGACAGCTGCGCACATGATAAGTTTTCACATGACAAGTGCACACATAGACAACTGCACGCAGACAAGTGGTCACATGACATCTGCGCACACATTACTAGTGCTCAAACTAACACAGAAATTAATATTAAGACATTTTATACTTAATTTACGTAATTATGGTATAGGTAGATTTTTATTTCAATGATACTTAGTCACTTACTAAAAAATGTTTTGAGGTGATGAGTATTTTGTGATTACACTTGATTTACGTAATTATAGTAAATGTATAGTTTTGTATTTTATTTGAAATACTACATATAAATAAACAAATACTACTTTCGTATCCATGTAATATTTAAAACCTTTATTTATAATAGCTCTACCCGACCACGCGTTGCTGTGGCTCAGTCCGGTTAAATAGCGCTCTTTTCCAAAAAAAGCATATTTTCCCGTCACAGGTGTGACATATATGTAATAATAAATATACAAAAAACGCGCGTATTCAAATGCAACGTTGTGTCAAAATTTCAAAGCGATCGGTGAAGAGCTTTCGTAGATTAAAGATTTTGAACAAACGATCGTTTAAATTTTTATTTATATAGATAGATATGGCTGTGAGTTTATTGATTCTATAAAAACAGAAAAAAAGCATTGTATCTGTCTATCATAATAGAACTCCTACTGAGCGGTGAATAGTGGATCAAGCGATATTTTCACATGTCACTTTAAGCGCCATTTTTAGGTCAACTGTATTACTTTCAACTTTCGACATCATCACCTATGATCAACAAGAGGCATAAATTATTATACGACACGAAAATAAAAGTAGATCGAATATTCTACAGCTACGCATCTAGTTTCACGTTTAATCGATATTTTCTTATTTATTTGTTACATGTTGTAACATTACAAATGACAAGTTTAATACGTTAACAACACGATATACATATAGTTATGACGAAAATATCAAATACATATTAAAATATAAAAAAATTACAACAAACACACATATATATATATTTACAGAAGGAAAAAGAGAGTGTCTATCAAGTAATGATGCCTAAATGCGAAACACGGATTTCAAATGATGGTCTAGTATATGGACGTTTATTAATTACAAACACTTTGAAACCAAAATAATTAAAAAATATTTGCAGTAACTATCAACTGCCTTTAATTGTTTGAAATTAATTTAAATAGTATCATATTCGATATAAAGAAAATCTATTATAATACAACAAAGTTCTTATATTTCTTTTAAGGTTTAGTATATACTAAGTTATGATATAAATGATGTATTCTTTATGAATATTTATCAGAAATTTATCATGATTACTATACGAAAGGGGGCATGGTCTCAATTAAAAAATATAACTATATACCAAAGTGAATAATTAAAAAAAAAAAAACACATGAAAGCTATACGGCCGAGTGTTACGCATTCGGGTATATTAATAATAAGACGCAATAACTGCGAACGAAGTATCGAGAAGAGGAGGTAAGCGATGAAAGGCATCAAAGCCTGATCGTCCAATTCGCAGGAGATAACTAAGCAGATTAACAAGGAATGTGGGTCAGGTCAGGTAGCTTACATTTAGCTCGTTTTAATTCTGAATTGGCGAACATCATTACGTAGTAATATCACAAAATCTAAATTAAGAATTGTAAATATCTATATTTTGTGTTTTACTGCGAGTGGCCAATGCGGGTGGCCCCTCACTGGATAGTTTAACCTATCACATATTACCAAAACAACATGAATATAATAGGTAATCAGTTTTCCTTTAAGGAAGAATTTTAATATTACGTTAGAGAGATAATCAATATTAGTTTATCTCTTTGTATTATCAGTAAGCAGACGAGCATGTGACAATAAGATACGATGCGATAAATATATTATATGGTTATTAGAGCATACAGAGACACTGGAGACTTGCGCAAGTATGCATGAACGATCATAAAAATACGGTGACCACATGTTAAAGAATTCACGATAATTTATCACTGTTATTGCATTGTTTCCGTTTTACAAACCTCACAAGGAGAGTGATGAAGTAAATATGAAGACTGAATTTAGTTCAGACTTGTGTCTCTCTAACATTAGTTAGAATTACTAATTACTGATTGAATAAATTTACTATTATTTTTAAATCGTATTACATTTTATTACCATTTTTTTTAAATAGTGAAAATGTATCTAACAATATTTTAATTTCGTTTTGTAATATAAACTTTTAACTTTCAAAACCCACGGTGCATATTGTTGGTCAAATCGAGCATCTTAAGCAACAATAATAATTGAATCATCATGTATAATTGAATGGTTTATTATTATTTAATTTTATGTCAGTAGATGGCCGATTTTATAGTTTATATCAAATATACGTAGGATTACCTAAAATTATTAGATGTTCAGTTTTCAGGGGAAAAAATAATGATCACGCGCATACGATTGTGCATTCAAATTTGAACGTGTGCAGCCCATTTGTTGCGAGAACAAATGAGTTTTTAAAAAAAAATTGTTATTTATCTATTATTACTGTTTAAATCAGAAATATATTTACGTCACGTAAATAAACTATCAATAATACAGTCGATCAAAGCTGGTTTATTCATTTAGCAGTTAACTGTTAAATTATATGTTACTTAAGTGCTAATCAAGTGCGTTGCATGTAAAGACACTATTTAACATATGATTATTTATAACTTGATTCTATCCACGTTTTATATACACTTCTAAGTATTGTGGGTATCTTTAATGGACGTTTTATGTGATTTAAATAAATATAAATGATACTCAGTATCAATTACAACCAATGAAAAAAGATCATGTACCACAACAAATAAATAAACATTTACATTACATAAATATAAACTGATAATTGCATTATTTGACATAATTATTTGAAATTCAATGACACTCAGGTTGTAATATCACTGTACAAATTAAAAGCTTATGGTATAATAAACGCAATACATATGCCTTCTCTTTTTGTGAAATGATTATTTGTAAACACAAAAATACTGTAAATTGTAGAAGTATAGTATAGATATACGTAGGGTGCGTTTATGGTCCAGGCTGATGGAAAAATATGGATCGCAGCACGAACTGTGTGTGATGTGGCTTCTCGTGTTGGAAAAAATACGCTGAAGGCCCATCAAATTCATCAAATTCGAGCACAAGAAAGTTTACTATCGTGATGCCGCGGCCCAAATGGAGCACCTACGAAAGTGAAAGTCTTTGGTGTAACAATTAAAGATTTTCAGTGCCCCAATAGCGGCTATTCTGCTTATTAATGAAGCCAGCTAAGTCAAAATATGCCTCATCGCTCATTATGATTTTTTACCGAAAATTATTTAAATAAAATGCTTTATTAATTATATCAACACGTTCTTGTGGCGTTAAATGCTCCATAATAAATTATTATCAGCCATTCTCAACAACAATATTATTCAACGTTTCCAAGAATGTAAATTTTGACAATATCACGATGTATCTTGACAGAGATTTTTTCTAATAAGTATTCATTAATAGCCAATCGTATGATAAATTTAGTCTAAGTATTCAACTCTTTAGAAAACATTCGAATACGTTATTTTTCTGGAACTAAGAATCTTGAATCCACGATATTTGATTCTATGTTATTCACTCAGCTATCAAAGCGGTAAACATTAATCTATTTCAATAACATTACACTTAACGGTTTGCCCACATAAATATTTAAATATTTTATAAATTCTTCTAAGATATTCATAGTTTGATTTCGTGTGTCAGTAGGTATATAACACTTCGAGTGTTATCTAATATAACTTGTTTCGATCAATATGCAAATGTATGCAAACAAATACCTGTGTATTTACGAGATATTTATATATCAGATGGTTAGATCTGATTGGAACGGTTAAAGGCTAATTAATTGGCTATAAGTGAATGTCCATATAACTTTTATGTATCGACTATGAACAGATAAAAGCACGTAGCCCTCAGTTTTTTCAAAGTAGCTTTTTTCGACAATCAAAATATACACAAACTAAAGTCATATAAAAAGAATGTAAGTTGCAAAAAGCGAATTACAATCTTAAATTAGCTTTTAAGTTAAAAAAGAGAATTGTCTGTCAATAATTCCCTCAAATAACTTATTCAAATAATATCAAATTGTTTAAATAAGTTTTAGCCTTCGTTAAACGTTAAAGTTGTGTTTATTTAATAGGCGTTTTTGTTTTTTTTTCCTTCTATTTTAATTTTCAATATGGTTACGCCCATTTCCTTACCGCAATTGATAGTATAACTTCACAATACGTCTGATTAATATTATAATGCTAAAGCCAATAGATTGTGGATGAATTTAGAAGTGATGATTCTAATACTGATTTATAATTAATAAACTGTGCCTCACATCGTAAATTTGAATTTAATACAACGTCCATGTCTGTTATAGCGTTAACAATGATTTTTAGACAAATTATGGTAGTAACCTAATATAAATATACACTGTAAGGGTTGAAAATCTTATACAACTGGACAAGCATTAACCAATAAACTGTGGGGTTTTCTGATACCTATTATATGTGGCAGGTGAAATTGAGTTATCTTTCATATCATTAAATAAACTTTTTTCTTTGAAAATTTTATTCTGTGTGGGTTACATCCTTCTTTCTTTCCACAGTCGATATGCAAACAGTAAAATAATGACGACACAATTTGACATACTTATGATATAGTGTTAATAGTGCCAACACAGACAATTGTTTTGGTACATAGATTATTTATCGTTACAATTAATATGTTTAATTCTAATTTAATGTTGTGTAGAATTGATTTATGTTAAAACTATCGTAATTAATATGATTAAACTTTAACAAATTAATTATATTTTGATATATTTTATTAATTCATTCTAATATCGCTGTGATAGTAAACTTGTGTTTTCTTTAATTTTATTAGATCGTAAATAATTTTCTCGATTTATCTCGATAACTGTTATCAATTAACATTTTGTATTAAATATTAAATTATAATTTAGTAATTCGAGTAAATATTCATATAAAATCAACATAAAATATATACCTGAAGGTCTCAATTGGTGATACATGAAATATTCATGATTTAATCGTTTGTTTACTGCCAAGACCTCCTATCTCCAAATTTTATGAAAACTTGTTTGAACGCTGCTTACTAACAAATAATTATTATTGTCAACAACGAAATCGTGTCAATTATTTATAACTCAAATATTCATCTCAACACATATTTATTATCATCCTAATAAACGGCATTAAAAAAGGTTTTCATACAATTTCACCATATTAAGGTCTCGGCAGTAATCGGTCGATAAATATATGACAAGTATTATTTGAAACGATCAAAACAAGTAAGATTAGGTTAGGTTAGTACGGGAATATCACAAACATACGCAAAACTCTAAAAGTTACTCAAATCCGTTAAAACAGTCACTAAATTGTATTTATAAGTTATTAGCATATAATATTACGAGAGTAAGTTAAACTAGTTGGCTTATTATTTGTAATTATCTTTATTTTTAATGTAAATGACAGAAAAACGAATCAAAAACAGCTAATTTTAAATCAATTTTCAACAATACTCTATGTTCGATTAGTACAGTTGTTAATTATGCTAAAAGTTTAATTCAAAGTGATTGTAAAACTGATAACAAGCTATATCGGAGATTGTGAGGTCCATTTAAACAATATATGTTTTTAAATGCAGAACACGGGTGCAAGAAAATAGCAAGATTGCAGAGATCCGTATGCTGTATATGTCCAGGAAAAGCCACGGTAATGAACTTCCACAGCGAGTAAATGAATCCTTACAATCAATCGAGTATTGATAAGAAAATTAGTTATTAATATATCTGGGCCCTTTAGCACTGTGATCATTTTTATGGTTACAGGATTTGAAGCGACTATTCGTACTTAAACTATTGAAATCAATAAGGCTTATCCATTGAGCTTTCATTAATCACTGTATTTATTTTCTACGGTTTAAAATTCTATTTTCGTTGCGTCATCGCATTTCTTTTAAATTCCTTGTAACAATAATTGGTATTCGTTCCTATACTTAAGCATATTCCGAATTTCGTTTCAGCATAAAAATATTTTATTCAGAAGCACTTCTACAACGCGTAAAGGTGAAATAAAATATGTATGGAATCACGCAATATATCAACTGTATACAGAAGCTTTTACGAACACTATACATAACCTCACTATAGCTTTGTAAAAGCGAAAGTAATGCTGCTATTCTTGGATAATAAACCATGGAAACAGAGCCTTTATATGACATTTAAACTCATTGACTAATTAACCATAGCATTTGAAATAGAATTTGATATGCATCGCTGATAAGGTTATAAATATATATATATATATATGTATTAAACGCAAAGCGTATTTAGTTAAATACTAATAATCAAACTTAAAAATACAATCTCGTTAAATGAATCAATTGCAATCTTAAACTAACCTAACGTCTAATATATTAAAAATATAACATCTTTCGGATTAAGGTAATAGAAACATTTTTTTCACAAAATTGTTTTTTTTTTGTTGAATGAACTATACATGATATTCCGAGTATATAATTTACTGTAATATATGAAAAATGCAAAAAGTCATTAAATTCCCCGATTTCAGTACAAATAATAACCTTTAAACGCGATTATCTGAACAACTCCAGTATGAGTTTTGCAAGTCTTTGAGAATTTTATCTGCTTTCCTTTGCATGCCACAAACTTTCTCTAGAATGTCTGAATTATAAGAATCTTTGTCTTTCAGTACAATAACGTATATTTTCTACTAACTGAATATCGTCTTCTATTTTGAAATTTTTAATACTTATTAAGTGTGACAACCTAAAAAAATATCGAATTATAATATATCCCTGGTCTCCCCGGGAGCGTAGAGGTTAGCATTCGCGCCTAGTAATCCGGGAAATGCGGGCTAAATTCCCACATCTGTCGGATTTTTTGATGTTTGAAAATGCAGGACTGGATGCTCATTCGGTTGAGTATTGTGCAAGATAACTCAGAAATCCATATACTCCATTTTCGGAAAGGATATCTTCACATCGTGTGGGTCCATATACTCCACTTTAGGAGCGAATATAGTAATACATATAGATATGATAGAATTGTATAACAGTAAAATCGATAGTAAAATGCAATTATAACTTCTCGTGTTCATTAATTTAGCCGATAGCCCTTTTGGCAATCTACATTTGATAATAGTGTAATCAGTCGTTCCTACATTTGTTTTGAAGATATTTTTTTATAGTTAGTTATATGTTTACAATTAACAGAGTATGTATAAATTTCTAACCGAGAATTTATAGCAGTGAAATTTGATTTTGATGCGTACAAAGTACGAAATCAAGTAAAAGTGACTATTTTTGACAAGTGTTATATCAGACATACATCAATTTAGGGGTAAACTATTTATTATATATGTAATTAATATTTTTGACTGACGGTGCTTGATGGAAATTGATTTTAAATTCATAATTATTTAAAACTGGTAAACTTACATATGGAAGTT
>JAGVSQ010015524.1:0-10111 GCA_022683975.1 Rhyacophila evoluta
GATTTTATAATTGCGTTAGTGCGATGATGAATTTGGCAAATAATCAAATTATTAATAGATAATATTTTAATTATTTAAGATTAACATATCCTTTTCGATTCCATGACAAATTTACGTAAGGCAGCTGCGCACTAATCAAGTGCTCACATGACAAGTGTACGCAAAGACGACCGCGCACACGGCAAGTGCTTACATGGGTTTATGAGACAAATTCCCATCTCAATGGGCATCCAGTCTTGCATTTTTTTATTTTTTAAATCGGACAGATGGGGATTGAACCCACATTCTCCGAATTACTAGGTGCGCATGCTACCAACTATGCTACCGAGGAGACCAATTTTTATTTTATTTATTATTTATATTGTGTTTACTGAAAAAGTTAAATTTATGTCAAAACATCAAAGTTTATTTGCCGCAATATATGTATTTATAGCACCATTGTATACACACACAAATTGGGTGTGAATCTTTTGTAAGGTCACAATAAAAACACAAAATACGAATTGTATTCATTCAATGTCATTGAATAAACATTGTAACGGAAAATTTTCTACGCATACCCGTCTCGTACTCAAAAGCGATTTGATTCAAAAGATATTCTCATATTCAAAATATATCTTGAAAACATTTGAACAACAAACTAATCAGCCATGTTTCTGAAAGGAAACAGATATATAGCTTCTGCTTGAATAATCCAAGAACTTTCAGACTGAGAAAGTTTGTGAGACTCTCAAATGACCCATTTTTCAATCAGGGACTCGGTTAATTTAAAACTCCGGAATGATTTCAACCAGAGAAAAGAAACTTTATTACTTTTAATCAATGGATGCTAAAGCTAACCAAAGGCTTTTCAATAAATTACACGTATAAGATAAAGTGACATCTCGTTACAATACTTTTACATTTACATATATCGATATGTTATTTTTTATACCATGTTTACTTCAAAAGTGGAGCATATGAATCCACACAGTATGAAGATATCCACTCGAAAGATGTCTGCAATGTGATAATGTCTTATTTTTTTACCAAAAAGGCCTATATTTTCTGATTTTTTAAATTCCAACAGCTGTAATAATCGAATTTGCATTCCCCAGATTGCAAGGCGCGCACGCTTACCTATACGCTACCAAGGAGACAGTCGATATTAAAGTGACATAACCTCAAGATATTTTTTTATTGCTCTTAAATTTAAAAAAAATATACATGGATATACATAATGCGAAGATGTAAAATACGTAAAACTCAGTACATAGATCTTCCTAATGCTTTGATGTATTTTTGACAGAAATCTAAAATTGCAGGACTGATTGCTTACTGCGTTGAGTGAAGTCTATTAATCTGTCTCTACTTAAAACTTTGCTTAACCAGCTTATTGTGCTTTTCTAACCACTTCTCAGTATATTTAACAGCCAAAACGTTTTTACAGTTTTTTTTTTTAATTTAACGATAAATAATTTCTTCAAAATATCATATGTATGACAATATATATAATACCAAATAACGGATTTGATCTTATTGAATTTGAAAACATTACGTTCCTCTTATGATAAACGTACATTTATCGGATATTTTATGGTGTAAAAAAGACGCCAAAAAGTTCTCTATATTTAAAATTTGACCAAAAATTTTCTAGGAATTTTCATCTCTATTAATCGCAACTTTTGAAAGTCCACTATTTGCTTTGTTCGCATTTTCACCGTTCATTTTACAACCAAACTGTTCCACGTGACTTCGATAAAAAGCTTTCGACTAAAATTCAATTCCCGATGTAATATTTTGCTTTGTAGATTTTCATACAGTAAACTCAAGTACACAAACATAACCTTCATTATGTATATTTTTCAACTTCACCTTTATTTATGCAATTCTTGACTTTTGTATCCGTTATTACTTACAACATACTTAACGAATATTATACACGTATCACAAACCATAATTGTATTTATATACTCGATTAACCAAACCATGGACGTTTTTCGACATAACTCAATTTCGTATACTTTCTTTTTCGGAAATATTTACGTTGACGTTTCGGAAATAAAACTAGTCTTTCATAATAATTCAATAAAACCGCCAGATAAAAATAAATGTATTTTTGAAGATTCTTTTTTATTACAATTGGTCACGAAAATTATATTATCCTATCTTTTGTCATAGTAAATCATGTATAGAAAACACGCTTATAAAATATATCATACACATTAATGTAGAAGTTAAAATTAGTAACTTTTTATCTTTCATCCTTTTTTCTACAAAAATTACAGTCAATATTTTATTTACCATTTTTTTACCTAAGTAATTTTTTTAGTATTATGTCCGCTCCAATAATAGAGCGCATGGATCTCCATACCACAAACATATCTACTCCGAAAATAATAATATAAAACTCAAAGAAAATCTATTAGGGCAGATTTTTTTTACCTATTTGAGAATCTTTTTTTATAAATTTGTATGGTTAAAAACTTGGAGCTATGATATTCAATATAATGCTCTTAAGCACGTGCTTAATTCTCGGCCACCGAGGGGAAGAATTAAATTTGTATTGCGTTTAAAATATATTATATGAAGACAAAGTATGGATTTTTAATAGTACAGTTTTATATATATTTAGTGATACATTATATTAGGTTTATTATAAAACACAATATACATATGTTTGTCTGTCTGTCACAACAATTCTTCCCTAACGTTTATAATACTGAGATGGAATTTTAGGTGTCATTTTGATTGCCACTGTCAGATAGACTGTTTTACTTTCAATTATTAAAATCATCAAGAGAAAAAAATATTGTATACAGCCAAGTATTGAAATAAGCTTGTAATAACGAGTTAAATAAAAATAATTAATAAAAAAAGAATGACACTGAATCTATCCCAGGAAAAGCTATTCATTAAATGAATTAAGATTTTTAATAATTAGTCTTAGGGATAAAAAAAAATTAATTTCAAAAACCATCGGATCTTGTAAGCACCCATCAATAATAAAACCTTTAATTTATAAGGTATCTTCATACCAGAGTTTCATTATTTCTAAGAATTTCGGACGAGTTAAGCCAAAAGATTAACACCAGACATCCTCTGACAAATTGACGACAGGAGACCGTCTTTTGGAATTAGCCGAAGATCTTTGAGAACTAATATAACGACATATCATTACTTGTAGGATATTGGAAAGATTATTTGGCACTCAGATGGTGTAGACATTACTTTATATTTCAGGACAAAAACTATTTTATAATATTATGTTTCGATGAACTATAAAATCTACTTATTATAAACTCTCATAAATTTAGAGTGACTAAACTGTTTTGTTTTTATTTTTGTGATAACAAATGATTTTTATTGAACTAATTGTCACAGCAAATATTTTGGCTTCCCGCTTCTAGAGTTAAGCATGTTAATCTCAACAGTGTGAAATCTGACCACTTTGAAAAATTTTATGAATGATCCACTTCAAAAATAAATAAGATGTTTGTTTTTTTCCAGTTTTTGGAAAATTTTCAAAAAGTCAAATCATAAAAGTTAGACAGGATTGATAAATTTAAATTATGACAATATAATACCGATTGTCTCCCCGGAATAGTAGATGTTAGCATACATGCCTAGCAGTTCAGTAAATGTGGGTTTAATTTTCACATCTGTGGGACTTAAAAAAAAGTCCAAAAGTCTAAAACTGGATGCTCATAGGGTTCAGCAATTGTCCGACAACTAATTCTCGCGAAAATTAATCTGTCAATACTTCTATACATAGCGGATTCCATATACTCCACTTTCGATTTGGATATATTCCTACTGTGTGAATTTACATGCTCCACTTTGGTAACAAATAAAGAAATAAGTTTTTGAAACATTTAAATACAATAAAAAATGTTGTAACAGCGGAAATTACTATCGATTATATGTATAATATCATTCAATTCAATAGTTAGTATCATTACTCAGCTATTTAAAAATGCAGCTTAACAATGTAAATTCTAAATAAATTAATTACAATCATGTTCATCTTATCACTTTAAAGACGATTTTTTAGTATTAAGTTGTTTGGTTTTTGGAGTCATACAACCAAATTAACAAAAAGAACGTTTGTATGTATTAAACAAGTGCAACATCAGAATACAAAAAATAGGTGGCCATATCTAAATTTTCATATAATTTTTTTTTTTTTAATATTAGCGCACTTGAGTGCGCGGGGAACGAATTCGTAATTAATATTTATTCCCCCGACATTTCTGTCAAATAAAGTAGATTAATTTCGATATCGGAGCTCCGAAATTTATCTGATTAAGGCCAAGTGTAGAGACGAGACAAGAAAATGATAGCCATAATAGGCAATATTTTTTAAGATCATATTACATTTTATACTCATTTTTTTTTATTATCTAATTTTATCTGGATAGGCAATTTTTACTGAGTATGGTAAAATAGGTTAATATACTATATACCATAATAATTTAGATCATAAACTAGAATATCTACATGAGAAAACTGTAAAATATACAAATATAATATAATATTAATCAAAAAATTAAAATATATTATCACAGTTTTATGTTAGAACTATTTCTTGATTACAAATAAATCCTAAAATAATAAAATGACAAACAGATTTCGATGAAGTATAATTTATATAGGAAATATTATAAAACGGTAACAAAATTTAAACGAATATAAACCCTCTAACAAATGAAAAGTTTTTATTATAGATAGCTAGTAAATAAGGATCGCAAAACCACTAGATAACATAATTTTTAATGTCTGTTTTTATTTAAGACTAAAATTAAATTTAAGTTCTGGTTCCAAACTTATTTTGAAAACCTTGAAATAAAGCTGTTAACTTGAGAAAACTTTTATATTGTATTCGAAACATTTCAAATGTTTTGAAGGTTTCATATTTACGATTTTGTCATCTTTTTGGAGGTGTAGAAAAATATTTAACGATAATTTATAAATTTTGTTGTTATCTACGTAACAGTTGCGTAATTACTGTTTAATATAGTATATTTAAAACTGATTTTTGTGTAAATATCCATGGTAAATTAAAATGAGGCTCGGATTTAAATAGAACTTTTAGTTGGGCTATACGACTAAAAATTATACTAAAGGCAGATTTTTAAATATTTTAAATAAGTGCATGATAAATTAATTTGATGATACGGTATTCAAAATAATGAGAACATGCATAGTCAAACAAAGCATTTTATATATAGATTACCGGCATGGTATAAAATGAGTGGATTTGAATGAGACTAATCATAAAAATCTCACACTTAAGCCTAAATTTCTTGTTGAGTTATAGTGACATAAAAAGTAATAAAAGTTACCATTAATAAAGTCGAATAATTAAAATACAATAATATGGCCAGATTGATGGATTGAAAAAAAAACCTTCATAAAGTAATACAGAGACGTTAAAGAGTATTTTCGTCAGCAAAAATTATGAATCTCCAGGGCTCCAAGGGAAAGCAGTAGGCTTTTTTATGAAGAAAAATTATGATTAACATTCTTATATATACTGTAAAAATGTAAAGGTTTAAAAGAGAAGATTTGTATTTGTACTTCTAGACTATTCATATTAAAAGTTATATTTTTAAAAAAGCTTTTCGAAAACATTATAATTAGTGATGAACTGAAACTATGAAAAACGTGCATTAAAGATAAATAAGTTTGTGTATAATCCTCACTTTGTTCAAAAGAACTTTTTTTGATAGCACAATGTATAGAACTTAATAAAAATTCTAGCAAAAGTGTGTATGTTACAAATGCAGGTAAATTTAGCTTTTAAGTAAAAAAGGATGGCTTGTCAAGTTTACACCCGGTAAAATTGACTTTCACCACATCAATTGTACTGGATTTTCTTAAATCACTTTTTAAATCAATATGAGATTGGGTAAATAAAACACCAGTTTTATACACTTCGAGGTTGTGTCTATTAAATATTTTGAAATCATTAAATAGACGTTTATTTATGTCTGAAATAAAGTTTTTTTCTGTGTGGGTTCCGTTCTTTTTTATTTGCACAGTCGATATAATCGTATATAGCAATAAAATTTATCATTGTATATTGATCAATGAATGTGTTTAAATAGAAAGATCATCAGACTAAATGGTAGAGTGTAGCTGCATACGATTTAAGTTGTATTTTTTTCGCACATTTAAATTCTCAGCATGAATGTCCAATGATTCAAGATATATCTTGACGTTTTGAAGATTTATATGCTCCACATACTTCAGAGCAGATATGAATAATAAAAAAAACGTTTTCATATTATATTATTCCGTTTACAATACATTTTTTCCATCTAACATTTCTATGGTTTATTCAAATTGTATAGCTGCGTCGATCATATGAGGTTAATTTTTTTTCTACATCAGTACGGTCATATTGTTCTCTTTAGAAATTTTAGCTTTGTTGAGTTTTCACGTTAAAGAATAATTTGTGTGAAAATTTCCATCTGTTCATATGGCGTGCTTTCCTTCTCGGTGTATTTTACGTTCATCAATGAATAATTTAACATTTAACTACTGCTCTCATAAAAAAACGTAAATTATTTATTTTTTTACATTATAGACAAGAAATTTTATAAATAAAATGTTAAAATTTATAGTAAAAAATGATTCTTTATACATGTTTTCTCATACCATGTTCACTCCCAACGTGGAGCATATGGATCTACACAGTGTAAAGATATCCACTCCGAAAGTGCAGTATATGGATATCAGCAATGTGAAGATGTTTTGACAGATTATTTTTCACGAGAATTGTTTGTCAGATAATTACTCGACCCAATAGGCATTTAGTCCTGCATTTTTGAATTTTTAAAATCCGACAGATAAGGATTTGAACCCGCATTCCCCGGATTGCTAGGCACGCACGCTACTAACTACGTTACCGGGGAGATTTTATAAATTTATCTTTATATATCAGTTGTCAACAAAGACTAAGACAAAAGTGTGTTGTTTTTTTTGCTAACTTGTATATTTTCAAATGAAAGAATTAATAATTTTTACGTCTCAACATATAAAAATTATTTAAATACATAATATGTTATTTTACTAAGACACAAAAATAATGAACTTTTTATGTAAATTCTAAACAATTATAATTACCAAATCTTCAACATATTGTATAAATTGAAAGCATTGCTAAAATTAAAAAATTGGTTGTCTTATTTAGTTAGGATATTTTCATGAGAAAGTCGAATAGTTTTTGAATATTCATTGAGATGTCAGCTTTTCAATAAGTTGTGTGTACATTTTGATTGTTATTAAACAGTTGTTTTAATTGTATTATTAAACTACTTTTTTTTCAATTATATTACAATTTATACAACAGATATTTGTAATATTTAAGCCAGCAAAAAAAAATATTGGTACTTTAGCTGTAGCGTAATCAAATAAACGCCTAGAAAAACAAAACACGGAGTTTGTATGAAAACAAACATAGCACAAACAATTCTAAAAGTTTTCGTATTGTAGCCTGAATCACGTAAAGTAAAGCTATGAGTAACGGCGTTCTTATTCTACGCTGCTACGCTGGAGCTACGAAATATGCTACGAACTAATTATCCGGAAATCGTATCGCCCGAAGCAAATTGGCGTAACGCTAACAAATTTACAGTATCAAAAGATGCAAACTTGAGAAACTATTCCGTCTAACTTTACCATGTTTGATTCGTTGGTAAACAGATTTCACAGATAATCTATTTATTCCAGACTCTCTGTTTTGAGGTCAAGAAATTACCACGAATCAAGTTTGGAATGATTGTATCTTAAAGTTTATGTTATCAACTGTAAATTTATCAATTTTAATATTTGCTCCTAAATTACCTCTCAATGTATCATTATTTATTCTTAAATATTTGTATTCTACCATTAGCTTCCGCCATGTAGAAGATAATTAGACACGACATGGTGCCTCCAAAGCTATCTGTCACTCATTAGCCCCTTTGAATCCTCGCAGATCATTCCAGCATTATTTAAAATCATTAAATACATCTAATAAATAGCTCTTTCATTACACCAGAGTCTCATTATTTGGAAGAAGAAATAAACTGTATTTTAGCTATCCATAGGCAACCGCTATGCATGTTTTCACCAGCTTAAATACCGATTATAACTTCTTATGTAGAAAAAAAACTAATGCATCTGTTTCTTTATATTTGAGTTGTTCATGAATTAGAACCATTTCACCCCAAATATTCGGCTGATATTTTTACTAATTTCATAAAAAAATATATATAAATAACAAATATCTTTGAAGCGAAATTTGTATGACGTAATAAATACTTCATTATATTAAAAAATTTCTTCACCGAATATCAAAAAATAATATTTACAATTTTTAAATATGAATATTCTAGTAGATTTTTTCATCCAATGAATTCCATGAAACGAACACATTTTGATAGAAATAGAATTTTAAAAAATTTGAATTTTTTATGTTCTTTTGTTTGACCAAAAAATATTCGTTATGCTGAAAATTTTGTTACATGTTAATATATGCGATAGTTGTTATAATAATATTTGACCCATATTTCTGTGAAGTTAAAGGTAAAACAAATATTAATTCATGTTATAACAGCGGTAGAAATGGAAAATGGAAGTAATATCGATTTAATATTTTTCAGAATCTGGCGTCAACATTATGTAACATATCATTAAATCAGTTATATTTCGAGAGATGAAAATAGTCTTGAAAATATTAGTATAGCCATTATTATCTTTTTGTACGCTATAAAAACACGTTAGTGGGCAGCTGATTGACAACCAGCCTTACAAAAAAAAACCTTCGATGATAAATTTAAAGTAAATATCCTGGTAGCGCAGAGATTAGAATGTTCGTATAGCAATCCAAAGAATACGGGTTCAATTTTCACATCTGTCAGATTTTTTTTAAATCTGAAAAAATGCAGGATTGGATGTTCATTGGGTTGAGCAACTGTATGACAAACAATTATCGCGACATATAATCTGTCAAGACGTCTTCATATTCCACAGATTCATATACTCTACTTCCCGAGGAGATATCTTTATACTGTGATACATATGCTCCACGTTAGAAGTGACCATGGTATAAAAAATATATTTCAAATAAAAATTATATAATAAATAGTAAAAATATAGTACGTATAAAGAAATCAAAAAAACCTTACTACCTCTGAGTAATTCAGTCATAATTTTTTAAGGCTTACTATGAATTTTATATTACTAATATGTACATCAAAATTATTATCTAACTCTGTGCTTAAACTTTATTTTTAAACCATTTTAAGAACTCAAATGAAAGCATATAATTTTTATTATATAAATTTATTCCAGGCAGACTTCAGTGTATAACTCAATTATGTGTCATTTTAGATAAAAAAAAAAACATTTTAAATACAAAAACGCTTTAGCAGAACTAACAGTAGACGAAAAATTATTATTGCTATTAAGTTTGTTTTTGCTCTACTGAAAAATATTATTTGTTCTCATAAGTCTTGTGTCATACAAAATAATATTAAGTGTTGGTATTTACTATCTAGGGAAGAGTAATTGTAAATAGTTAAAGCCCTCGGAGGCCAGAAAAATATCTTAAACTTTAAATTGTTATTTATTTCATCTGCTTAGTCCTCCAACTAAACTGGCTTTATGGAGATTTAGTACTTTGATCTCCGAAACAACACCACTCCAGCGTCCCCGCATATAAATTGCTTGCTTTAAAACAATAGTAAGTCTACTTGAGCGTGTAGGTATTGCACGGACGTAAGAAATCCTACTAACTTCAAAAGGATTCTCGAAAACAAATTCAGATTGAAAAGTCAAAACATGGCTCGTTCCGTTCTTACGGCCGATTTGTTGCCTTTTCCGCTTTTTAGATAAATAAACCGTTTTAAATTTGTATTTTTTAAGTTTTTTTTCTTACAATTCGCGTAAAGAAAAAATGTTGATAGAGGTTTGATTAAATTTTTATTCAATCGGATGAGAAATTCTAATGAGAATGAACACAATCCTACTTTTTTTTAAATTTCACGTAGTCTAGATTTATAAAATAACAACACGTCAGTAACTATAATTGAGGCGATCAAATGCAAAACCGCCACTATCCACAAATGCAAATTGTTCAGTA
>JAGVSQ010015525.1:0-10110 GCA_022683975.1 Rhyacophila evoluta
TTAATGTATTAAACTTATAATTTATGATATTACAACATGCATAAAATAAATAAATTTTTAAAAAATGTATACTTCTGCACTTAAACTAAAATCAAGTTTTAAATTTAGTTTGGGATATTTTTAAATTTTAATATTCAAATTCGGTTTGATTAGAGCCAAAGAATCGATCTATAAAAGTGCAGTATTACAGGAGAGCCAAAAAAATGTATTTTGCTTTTATGTATCTCAACAAATCTTACATCTTATCTTACAATTTATTTGTATAATGTACATTTATATTGCTTATGGTGATATTCAAATCTATAGGAGTGCTTTTAAAAAATATGGAAAATAGCTTAATATATGAAGTTACTATTGGTGTTTTCTGACACCGACTACAATACTGACTGATTAGAAAATTATAAAATTAATAATGTTCAAAATGTTAAAAAATAGCTTTCTGACTTTTAATAGAGCTTTTTCAATTAAATTTGATTTACTCCTTAATTAAGGAGTTAAGAGTGGTTCCGTATTTTTTTAGAATCTTTCAATCAACGATTTTTAGTTAAAATTAGATTTATCTTTCATTTCTTTAATATTCGTTTAATTCAACAATTCAAAACAACATCTTTTGCTTAATTTGTTATAGTGGATATATTTATTTTATATATATTTAGATTATAATGACTATAAATTTCAACATTATCTACCTACGCTTCTGACAAAAACTGAGATATTTCTTCGTATTAATTTGTGTCATCAATTACTAGACAGTTTTTCCAACGGAGTTGATCAAAAAATAACAATATTTTTTCTCAATTTGTGAAATCTCATCAATTAGGCATATATTAAATTTAAATACATAATGTTTTACGGTTTAAGTATCATAAAAAGCATACATACCTCCACTCTTATACTTTAATTGTATTGCGCTAAAACATTATGATACGTGTAAGTATGTAGAATCCTATGTGGACGTTCTCTGAAAATGTAGATGACTAAAAATGTATTATTTAATACCATCCAACATTTATACCGTATCTTAAGACATTACATTTTTACAATTTATTATTTTAACTGATAATAAGTGAGACAGTCTCCCCGGCAGCGTAGTTTATAGCGTGCGCGCCTACCAATCCAGGGAATGCGAGTTTGATTCCCCATCTGTCGGATTTGCAGGACTGATTCCTATTGGGTTGAGTAATTGTCTGACAAATTCTCGTGAAAAATAATCTGTCAAGACGTTTCAACATTGTGGAGATCCATATACTCCTCTTTCGGAGTGAATGTCTTAACACTGTGTAGATACATACGCACCGTGTTGGGTATATATATATAACCATGGTATATAATATGGTATATATATATACATTGTTTGTATGTATACATTGTTTGCATTTATTATACCAGATTGAGATTCTTAATTATGTTTTAAACAATATCAATTAATTCAGCCTATGAGTTTTGTTTTACATATATATTTTTTAAAATAAGCGTGTTATCGCTTTTTATAAAATTGAAATCACAATTTAGTACTCTTTCGGAGTCAATATATTCACACTGTGCATATCCATATGCTCGAATTCTAGAGTTATAGTGATATAAAAGAGTAATAATAATAATATTAAGTTATCAAGCTATAACTCTACATTGGTTAAATGAATATACAAGCTGTTTTGTTAATACTGTTTTTTATTGTATACTGTTAATGTAACACATTGATTGCTGATCTGATCCCAGATAAATTATAAACTTAACACACGCTGTCTTAAAAATATAGTGTTGAAGAATAATGGTTCATTACTTTTTTTATTTCAAGCAAAAATGATAACTTGTACGAAAAATTTATAAATAAAACTTTTTTCTAATAATATTTATTGTTAAATTTCACTGACTTTTTGTGTCACTTCCCGCACTTGATATAATATTTTTATAATACTAAAATCACAAAAGATTCGCTTCCAAGCTACAATATTTATATGTACCGTGCATAATTTGAGAATAAAACTAGTCACGCGGAGAAAAGAGTCAGTGGGTAGCGGAGTGTCTGCTATCATTCCTTATCAGCAAACGGTGGCCCGTTCCGCCCCTGCCGGAACATAATCTTCATCCCTTTGGAAGTGCTTCCTGGAAAACTATGTTAACATGTAGCTTGACTTGTGGTACATGAACTATATTTGAATATTCAAAATTAATTCAAAATACAAATTTAATTACCTCTATTTCTCTCTCTAAACTTTCAAAAAACATTCAGCTATAAGCTCGCTCTAATGCGTAATCAAAACTTTTTTATACATATATACCATGTTTGCTTCCAACGTGGAGCATATAGATCTACAGTGTGAAGATATCCGCTCGAGAAAAAGGAGTGTGTGGATCTACACAATGTGAAGACATCTTGACAGATTGTTTTTCACGAGAATTGTTCGTCAGACAAATACTAAGCCCAATGGGCAACCGGTCCCGCGTTTTTCGGATTTTTAAAATCCGACAGATGAGAGGACAAACCCGCATTCCCCGTATTTCAAAGCGCACTCACTATCAATTACGCTACCGGGGATTTATTAAAACATATATAGATCTAAATTTAGTAATGAATTCAAAAGAAAATATTTCACTTGAACAACATTTTTTCATATTACTTTCAGTTTTAATTGTATTCTGATTGATTTTTTAAAAGAATTGTATTATTTGTCTTTTTTATACCATATTTGCTCCCAAATTGGAGCATATGGATCTACACAGACTAAAACATCTTCTCCGAAAGTGGAGTATATGGATCTCCGTAATGTGAAGACCTCTTGACAGATTATTTATTATTAGTTTGTTAGACAACTGCTCATCCCAATGGGCATCTAGTTCTGGATTTTTGGATCCTTAAAATCCGACAGATGAGGAATTAAGCCCGCATTTCTAGGCGCGCCCGTTACAAACTACGCTACCGGAGAGACAATACATTATTATCTTCTGTTTTACTATCAATAAAAATTCACCTACTTTACAATGAATTAGAGAGTAGAATGAGAAGTATTTGTATATTTATTTCATTACAAGTTTTAGCGATTATTGGTGGATTTTTTACATAAATCATCAATAAATATTTTGATGATTGTCTATCACTCATTTTTTATAAATATTCTATGCGACCAAGTATTAAGCCAACTGAAAAAACTGGTGAATAATAATTAACATTAATCTACAATAAAAAAAATCTGAATTTAAAATCAATTTCCATCAAGCACCATCAGTCAAAAATATTAATTATTTATCGTCTTTGTATAAGTACAAGTAAACTCTGTTTAAAATTCTTTGAATTATCTGAAAATTGAGTAATATTTTCCGTAGTCATAGAAATAGCATACCGCTTCCTGCCAAAATTTAAATTCTCAGAATTTTGCAGAAACTTTTTTAACGCCATTTATTAACAAATACTTATTAAATCATATGGCAATTGGCCTAAACTCATCTAAGCTCGTATATCTTTATAGCTATACGAGCAATTACAAAATCATAAATTTAATTATTTGTTAATAAATAAAGTTAAAAAAGCTTTTCGTATATTTTTAAATAGGAAGTCTTAACAGTATGCTAACGATATATCACACATTATTACACTACACTGAACAGCTAAAATATTTAATTTTTATTTTAAATTAATTTACAATTTATTTACCGGAAATTCTATTTAATAAAGTATTACTTTAAAGATGGTGGTGAACTTTTTTTTGTCTCTACGTACCTGTTTAAATTATATCAAGAATTAATTTAATGCAGCCTTTTAGTCCTTGTGATACTAATCGAATAAACGTTTTCGTAAAACAAATAGACACACAAAGTATTCTTGAAATGTCCTTTATTGGAAGATTTTAACTAGTTTAGCTAGATTTGAGTATTATTTATAAGTGAGGCGTTCAAATAGTGCTACGAAATGAAAATACAGTTAAACATGTTTAAGTGCGGTTTCATTATTTTACATAATTAAGTTTTGGATCGTCGCCAAGTTTAGTTGATTAAAATTGCTTTTAAAACTATTTGACTTCCATTTTTTGCTAGTTTCAAGCTATTTTTAATAAGCTCTGCTTTAATGCAAAACATCGTCTGTAATACATTTTTATAATCAAAGTGCAATCCCATCATAGGCATACGATGCAAAAATTTATCTTGGCAGATTGTTTTCACGAGAATTGGCTGTCCACCAGTGGCTCAACTTATTGGGCATCTAGTATCTACGGGTTCATTTTTTTTTCAAAGTCCTTCATAAAGCTACGAAACCTGAATTCATAACTAACTTTACCACTTTACAACAATTGAACTTTGATTCGATTATAGTTATCTTATATTATATTATATATTTTTCTTCGCGGCAGCGTAGTTGGTAGCATGCGTGCCTAATAATCCGGGGAATGTGAGTTCGATTTCTCATCTATTTAATTTAAAAAAAAAAAACGAAAACTACAGGACTGGATGCCTATTGAGTTGAGTAATTTTCTGACAAATAACTCTCGTGAAAAAATAATCTGTCAAAACGTCTTCACATTGCGGAGATCCGTATACTCCACTTTCGGAGAAGATGCCTTACTTACTTAATATGTAGGCAACGTCCTTATTCCTTTCCACAGTCAATATATTTAAAAAAAATCTTTCACACATTCTTTATAGTGACACAATATTACATATACTTAAATTCCTGAAAATAGATATACGTGTATTTTTGAATGTATTAAGAAAATAAATGTAGTAAGTTAACTATTATAGTATCGAAATTCATCAAGGAAATTCAAACTCTATTAATAACGGACTAATTGTATAAATCACTTCAATACCGATAGTCATCCAATTTATACGCCAGACCATAATTGATTCTCTGAGAATCCTTGTTACACTATCACGGTGTAACTCTGTCATATATTGTAATGTTACATCGGAATAATAATTTCATTATATTGTAACACTTTAAGCAAATCAAAACGTAATTTGCTGGGTCATACATCGACCTATCATGAATTACAAGCCAGGCGTGTGGATTATTTTGAAACAGAATAAGCCAAGAATCATTTTAAATTAATGTGTCATCTGAAAAGTATTTTTTCATTTAGTTTTAGAGTTTCAAATATTGCTTAGGTTAATTAATAAATTTATTATACAAACACTGAAACTAAAAAGGTTTAAAAGATAAATTCATCACTACCGAAAAACTGCGATTATAAGTTCGCAAGAATTTATGTTACATGTTTATTTATTTTATTTTATACATGTTGTAATATTCTAAATTATAATTTCAATACATTATATATATATACCATGTTCTCTCCCAACATGGAGCGTATGGATCCACACAGTGTCAAGATATCCACACCGAAAGAGGAGTATATGGATATCCGCAATGTGAAGACGTAGTGATAGATTATTTTTCACGAGAATTGTTTGTCAGACAATTACTCAACCCAATAGCCATCCAGTCCTGCATTTTCAGATTTAAAAAAACCGACAGGGGGGAAATCGAACCCGCATTCCCCGGATCGCTATGCGCGCACGCTACCTACTACGCTACCGGGGAGAAATATGAAAAACATATTAAAATATAAGAAACGAATAAAGAAAGAATTTAAAATATATATATATATACATAAGGAAAAAGATGTCTACCAAGTAAGTTAAAATGACTCTATTCTGATAATGTGTATACTAGCATCCATCCAACCTCGCTCTCACCTAGGTGGAAGACAACAATATCCGAGGCGATCTCGTTAGACATCACCATTGCCCTCCATATTGGCATGACTACTGGCAGAATAGTCCTGCATTTAGGAATGCAAAACAGCTGATGTTCTCGATTTCTTAGGTAGTTATCAAGGACATACAGACCAACATTAGCAAGAGCGGCCTGTCTCATTTCCAATCATCAGTCTTGGATCGACAACCATCGGATTGCATTTAGACTATGTATGGTTGAAATTATACTAGTTTTAAAGGAATTAGCAATGTATTAGATGTACAATTCATTTTTTTTTATCGGCTGTAGATTTTCACCCGCAAACAAGCATATTGCATTTATTTGTAATACAAGCAGAGGGTATATTATGATGATATATCCTTTATCATCAATATTACAATATAACCAATGTTAATATTTAAAATATTAAATATATATAATGCATTTATTTGTTTTAAAAACGCACTTCTTATAAATAAATAATGTATTCAAAGATTGGCACCTGCGACGAAACCTAAATGAGAAAAAATATTTAATTTCATTTCATTAGTAAAAAATTCTATAGCTGTTGATAAAATAAAAAAATAAATAATTAATTTCGATGAATTTTCATAATGTCGCGAGTAATTTAAAATACAGACCACGTTAAAAATGTACATTCATGTGAATTTCTTAACTTCAAATTGTATTAGTAAGCGATTGGTTGAATATAGGAGCTTTCCAATAGATTAAAGCTTTTAATGTACTTTGATGTATTTTCGCGAGTCATTTAATTTTAAAAGTAGAACCTGCAATCGTTAAGTCTATCAGAACAGCGAGTAGTCGTCAACAAATTTCTGATGCAAACTCTTGGTATATTATCAACTCCTCAAATATAAAATGAAACAACTTCTTTCTTTATTTATAATATTTGGTGGCATTCAATTTACTTAAAAAATAAAAATTTGAAAGCACTTGATTTGAAAAATATAAAAAAACTAAGAAATTAAAATTTTATATAAAATTGGAATAATTTTACTTAAAATCAGCTATTCAAAATAATAAGATGATTTAAATAGAAAATTATTAATAAAAATATGAATTTAAGCACACTAATTTAATTGAAAATATGAAACGCACATTAAAATGAAGTAAGCGGAAGGTATTTCTTTCATTTCAGAATATCTCAATTGCTTTGAATTTAAATGTGTTTTTTGGACAACATAAAGAAAAATCTACATACGCTATAGATATAACTATTATATATTAGCACTTAACCTGCGGGCTACTTTAGACAAATTCGCAAAATGCGCTTAACGTTAAGAAAAAGTATACTAAGCCAAGGAAGACGATTTTGGTCTAAAATGATAGGCATGGATAGAATAAGCTTAACACACCTGTAAATTGATATAAGGAGTAACGATATTTACGAAATATGGAGCAAGAAAGTTTTCTGGTTTTCTTATAAAAATGTCGTAAGAGTATTTGACTACAGTTGGCTATCAAAATATTTAAAATATGAGACACGGAACGTTCCGAGTCTGGCAGATAACCGCTGGAGTACACAATAACGTAATATTATGGTTTCCACAGCCCAAGTGTTAATATTAGGACTGTTTTTGTGATCATCAAATGTCATTATCTTTGTTAAGTTTTTTACTTTTACTAATTTAAACTGGTGAGTTTTAAGACAGAAATCGGTAGATTTATCTATCTATCAAACTTTTCATTTGTTTGCTGAGTTTTTAACGTAGTTTGTATACTTATTACATACATATGTTTTTATTTATATTAGTATGGCGATGCAAATTTTAAGCCACACCGTTAATTTCGTCACTTTCGTAAGTTAAATTTAAGTATTTTCCTAGGGCAATAAGATCTCTTTATTGCCTACGGATATAATGTGTTAGTTAGCCTGTCATAAAGTTGGTAGATATTTTCTTACGTACTGTTATTTTGAATTATTATGTTTATAAGGCTTATGCTGGGTAAATTTGCTTTACGTATTATTTTTACATTTTGAGTATAATTTTTAAACTGTGCTGAAAAATATTATTATTAATATGACTAATGTATTTTAAATTAGAATAGTTTTTACCAAATTTCAATTGTTTAACTGCGATTTTATAGACATTTGACTAACAATAACATAATTTATATTGGCAAAATTTAAATAATTGATATTTTCGACTGATGGTGCTTGATGGAAATTGATTTTAAATTCTAAATTATAATTTATATTGTATACAGTATGGTATTATAGTAAATTATTTTCTTAAAATTATAAAACAAAGCTTTTATAAAATAATGTATCAAGCATAAGAGATTAAATAATTTCGCATATCACTTTGATCGTAATAAATATAAGGTTATTTAGGATTCTATGAGTCCTTTACTATTCTTCAAGACTAGTATATTAATAAATTTCTTAAGTTTTGGTGTATATATCGAATGGAGTGACTATTATGGATAAATTATCTCGATTATTTTAATCGTTGTTAAGGTTATCTTTAATAGCATGAACTTCATTATGCTATACTTAGAATATTAATTAAACATATTGTAAATTCTAAATTATTTAAAACTGGTAAACTTCACATATGGGAGCTTACCAGTTTTAAATAATTTAGAATTTAAAATCAATTTCCATCAAGCACCATCAGTCCAAAATATTAATCAAACATATTGTGTATATAACTTATAACTTAAATGTACATTGAGTTCATCACAAAGCTTCTAAAAAGCCCAAAAATCCATCGTAATAAAGTACGTCTAATGAAAATAAATCCGACACAAATTGAGTAATACAGCAAAGGATACGTAATTACGACGTTATTATGATTCTGAATGTACGTTCCAATGTTGCAACGGCAGGGGATGATTCGAGTATGATGAGGTCTGTTGGATCAACCCTTGTTCCACCCTTGCGTCAAACACAGCCTCTGTGCCGTCGAAACTGAGGCGAGGGTAGCTTTATACTGTGAACCTACAAACATTCAGTTGCCTACCGTCGGCCGACGTGATCGGAGGTGTAGTTACGGGAGCTTTCCTTAGCTTTTCTTTACCGTCGTACTTACGAGTTCAAACTTTTTGCTGATGTACCGAAAAATTAATAAACAATGTTATTGAACGTTCGCGTATTTCCGATTATGAATATCATCTTTCGGCCAACTTTTTAATTGTTATGACGTGTTTTTAATTTGTCATTGAGGTGAGTAGGTTTAATTTATACAGACATTTAAATATACTTGTTCACATATATAGACATATGGTTAAAAATGCAATGGAATTTAGAGAGAATGCATAAAATAGTTCTTCTATGCTGTTAGCAAAATATATAATGGTACACTAAAACATATTTTATAAGAAATACTTTATATGGAGTCAATTTTGAATTACAATATGTATTTGAGTATTTGAAGAATCTCATTAGTTAGTTTGAATGAATAAATAATATATATTACATTCGCTATAGTAATGGTAACTTAAGGCATATTCACATTTTTTTTTTTTAACATTTGACTATTAATACATATTTACACGATCAAGTACTTTTATACAACTGTTATTTTTCAAAAAAAAAGGTTTTTTAATATTACTAACTGAATTTAAAATAATGCCAAAATTGTACCTTAGTTGAAATATATATTTAATAGCAGAACAAGTATTTTTTTTGCACGAAGTCCGATCCAAAAGTGGAGTATTGATTTATAGTACGAAGATTACCACTCCAGAAACGTACGTATATAGATCTCTTTTTTAAAGTTTTGGTATACTGAACCCATTAATATTCATATTAAAAGTCGATAAAATTTAAAACTCAAACAAAACTTACATTCAAATATTAAGTACACTACAATACTGTCCTGCTAAATAAAAACAATATATAGATAGGGAATTATACACAAGATATTTTAGTTTTGATTTATTTCAGGATAGGATAGGTCTTTGTTAAGTTTATTAATTTAAACTATTTATGCTATACATGCGATAGATATTATAGTTAAAATCCATAAACAATAATTTCTTGTGTGTTGATATGATCAAATTATTATTAACCACTAAATTCAAATTCTTTACTTTACATTTTATTAATGTTTAATGTTCGTTTGATAAATTAATTTCGCATATTTATAACTCATCATCTGCAGGCTTTTCATTGAAACTGATTAAAAAATTAAAAGCTCATTCCTCTTGAACCGGAAATAAACAAATACATTTTTAAATACAATATAAAGCTTTTGGAGTTCGTATGGATATCTCATTGAATAGTATGAGACAATATGATAGTTGGCTATTCTGTCATATCGTTGATCAATGTATGGCAATCACATATTAAGAAATAAAAAAAGTGGTAATAGAAACTTGAAAACAGTATTTTTCATAATTAATATTTTTGACTGACGGTGCTTGATGAAAATTGATTTTAAATTCTAAAT
>JAGVSQ010015526.1:0-10110 GCA_022683975.1 Rhyacophila evoluta
TACACTCGCAGATACAGAAGTCTCAGAAATTTCTTCTGAACCCTCTCCACCATGAATTCGGGGCCCAAACAAGCGATCCACTCTCTAGCCTGCTTCGAACTAATGAATAATACAGAGTTTTGAGTATTGCAACATCATATGAAGTTGAATACATTGTAAATATCGAAAAAAATCTTTTACGAAAAAATTGAGTGTTGCGTCCTTTTTCCTTTCTACGCTTGATATTATATGAGTGATTTGCTGCTAACGAAAATCGTGATGCGTTGCTTATTTTCCTGGATAAAACTTTTTGAATTACATTTTACAACATTATAAAAGTAAGTAGATAAGTGAAATTTTAAATTAAACTGAAAAATACAATTTGATTGCTTCTCGTAAAGCACACGTGGTGCAAAAGTTATCGTCGTACTGGGGTTGCTTATATCTTTTGAACATAAAAAACCTTTCAACTAAATGTGAAAATTTTAAATATAAATTTAATCTCAGTCACACATATATTTACGTGTCATGAACTGGAAACTGCCATGTACGTTTAAATTTTATGTCCGCTATGATTTCATGACAATTTTGGTAACGAGAGACAAATTTGAAAATACAGAAATTTTCTAGCTGTACTTAAATCAGTCAAAATCAAACAACTTAATACTTAAATAAAAATATATTACTTTAATTATGTTCTTCTTTATTTAATTAATAATTTACCACAAATAGTTGGAAATTCAGTGGTTTCCGGTAGTCAAGAGATTGAGATTTTTCCTTCAATATTGGAGGTTGTAAGTTTGCCACATATTTACGAAAGGGTTTTTTTAAATTTGAAATGCAATGGCTGACGATTAAACTTTCGTGAATTTTTTTTTTATAGAAATGCCATTTCTTGATCGGGCATGGTAATTAGTTGTTTAAAAAAAATGTATTTGTATTTGGCATACAATCTGTACTTCCCTGATCGATGGAAACGTTCCAAATATACACAACAAAGCAAAACCTCGTATACAATAGATAAAAGTCAAAATCATTAAATCAAATAGCGTTTTAAATTTCAACATTACAAATATTAATTTAACAGTTTTTTTAACCATGTTCTCTCCGAATGTGGAGCATATGGATGTCCCCAATTTGAAGACATGTCTTAACAAAAAAAAATTCACAACAATTGCTTGTCAGTCAATTGCTCAACCCAATAGGCATAGAGTCCTGCATTTTATTAAAAATCCAGCAAATGTGGGAATCCAACCCGCTTCCTCTGGCTTGTTAGGTGGGCATGCTAATCTCTACACTTACGGGAAGACTAAGGGTAGAATAGTAAGATTAGATGTGGATTTTGATGTAGTGATTTCAGTTTTTTTCATCTTTTGTAAAAAAATCGTGTGGTATACGAGGTATCGCTTTGCCGTGATATTTATCGATTTAATACGACATTATTGTTTCGTGATTTGGTGACTATATTTTTTTCGATTTTTCATGGTCATATTGTAAACGTTCATAAGTGCTGGCTTACACTACGAAGATGAATAATAGGCATTGTATGCGCTTAACACTTTCACTGTGACCGAACCAAACCTTCGTGCATTTTCGCAATTTGTAAATAAGTAATAACATTGGTTCTGTCGATTCATCGAAACATCGCGGACCATCCGAATATAGATTGGAAACCATTGGTGATTGAAATGATTTCAGTATTATTGAATGGTATAGGCAAATGTCATAAGAAATACAATGTGTTCGTTACCATTTATGAGGAAATCCGATAAATTCATACTAACACACGTTGTTTTATATTCAACGTACAAACCCGATGTTGGTAGAGTCTCAATATAAAATTACCCAAGTTATTTTTTATTATTAAAAAAAAACTTCACATCCGGATTGTTTTCGTTTGACTTTTTGTGGCATATCCGTTCTGAAAGTGCAGCATATGAATCTTCTCAATGTGAAGATGTCTGCCCCGAAAATGTAACAAATTGAACTCCGACATGTTGATATTTTCACGAGAATTTTAATCTTTCAATCCAATATGCATCCAGTCCTGCATTTTCGAATTAAAAACATACGTTATGTTGATGTGGGCTTCCAACACATAACCTTCAAACTAAAACGCATTTGCCACTTGGCATTATATCTATTATAAATAATACTAAACGTTTTCTATTTTTTTTTTTATTATAAAACACCTTCGTCAAGTACAATAGTTACTTATATTGCTTTATCAAAAGTATCAGTCTTATTTATTCTTAAGGCAAAATACGTATTGATTGTGTAATGAATTTAAAAAATGTTATTGGTTAGATAGAAATAGCAATGATAAAATTTTCAAACCTGCAGTGACGAGTAAATATAAATAAAAACTTTTAAAAATACACGAAGTTTGCGTTGTAATTCTAAATAAGTCTTATAAACTGATAGCTGTCATCAAACGCAGCAAAATTTCATACTCCAAGTACAAATACGTGGTGATGCAAGTTGTGCTCATCATGCAGTGAAAGATGGACAGCATCCGAGACTTTGGTAGTGTGTGGTTATCTTAACTATTCAAACTCAGAAATTGACTTGGCGTTTGGGATGCAGGAGTATTGATGCGACCAGTCTAGAGGAGAGATGAGGTATTTGATCGCAAACCTTCGATATAAAACAAATTGTTATTAAACATATAGCCTATTTTGTCTGCCATTATTTTCAGCGAAAAGTGTATAATATTTTAGTTATGGAAGTATTTTAATAATATATTGAGACACATCCCATTAGTCTAAAATTGTGTATTCGGCAACAATTGTCACCCTATGTATAGATAGCTATACATATTATTAAATCAATAATTCATTAATATTTCTGTGTATCACAAGACCTTCTCCTAAACAGTAGACAGTAGGAACATGAAATTTTCAGGTGCCATCCAATATTTACAATCATCAAATTATGGTGATCCACAACAGGCTAAAAAAATTATACAGTCAACTTTTTAAGTAATTTTTGATAACGGGATAAAAAAAATTAATCTAAATTAAAAATGAGTCCTATGCCTATGTATTTTGGAATCTTCGTGGAGTTTATCGTATTTTATTATTATGGTCAGTGATACGTCGTGGGTAGGGGGCGCCCTTGTGCGATTTTTTAACCAACTCTTTTCATCATATTTTCTCTTATTTATAGCTTGCACCTTTTCATTTTCTAGCCCTTTTCTGCATATTTTATATAACTGTCTTTTTTACTTACATTTGTTTTAATTATGCTAATATCATCGCTCGTAGAAAATTCTGGCAAAAAAAAATATTTTAGTTTATTAAAAGACGCCTATCAAAGTTGAACGCCCTTGTCTGGTACATAATCTGATTCATTTTGCTTAAATACAATAATATAAAATAAGCTGTTGTAAAATTTTTTTAGAAACAATATATGCTTGTATAATAGATTTTATATCATAAACTCATATGAAATATTATTATACAATTTGATAATTAATAAATACCGCAAAGTCCTCAACCTCTGCAAGAATGCAATTTGCGCAGACGACCATTGTCTGGTTATTACGCAAACTGAAGCGAATTTAATAATAATATTATATTGTAAAGCTGACTTAAAAGACTCAAGTTTCACCTCATCATCAGGTTTTCCAGAGTGGGATTGGCTAAACCGGACATTAGTAAAGCACAAGGTTGCCAACATAGATATAATAATATGGCACATCATAATTGTCATATGAATTGGTGAAAATGCATATCGAATTTCAAAGTTTCATTCGATGATATTGATTGAATTAGCGAGTTAGAAATATTAGACACAATAAAGTCGAGGGAAACGACCAGGAAGAGGTTTCATTTCCTCGGTGGGGGGATATATATCTTCGATAAATAATAGTTTTATAGTTTCATAACGAATGAAAAATAAGAGAACGTGATTCGGGATAAATGCTATATTTTCGGAATAACTTATACATTCATATTTAAAGTGGGACACAAAACCATAATTTGAGCAATGTTGATATACAATACATCTAGATGCAAAATTATTGTTTTCGACTTTACAGTCTTACTAAAAAAATTAAAATGAAACCATATTTATTAGTAGAAGTAGTCTAGTAATGAGTATATTTATTGTGTAATGTTGCAGGCAAATTGCGTGACCATCTCTGTTGCTGAGCACACTAACATTCATATCCGTTGCCAAAGTCGACGATAATCGGATCCTTTTTATATTATATTTGTCGTGGTCATCTAATTAATAAACCATAATTTCACGAGATTGTTATATATACTACAATGATTATCCGGTATTCGACCAATCGGATGGTATACTTATTATGTTTTAAGCCAGTATCGGTCAGATTAAAATTCTTTTGATGTATTCGCAATATGTGACCAGCAGTAATTGTCAGTATTTAGTAGCTGCATGGTCCGTTACCTTATCTTCTCGTTACGAATGAAGCAATACCACCCTGGTTTGATTCAGTCGCTATCAGCTAAATTTCAGGTCACTTTTTTCAGGTAATGGACGCCGTTAAGAATATCGACTGCGCATCCATTGAGTGGCGCAAAATAAGTGCTGAGTCCTTAGATCTGGACTACGCCATCATTTTGAAAAGATCATCTGCAGATGCACTTCTGCATGAACTTGAAGATAGCCTCGAATATTTTACAGGGGATCTCACCAAAGTCAAGTAAATCTATCTTAATTAGGAGTAACTACGAAATATTAATAGTATAGTTGTCATTGAAGAACGTGTATTCCATTTTTCCTTTGTCATACAAATTTCAAGTGTATTATTGTATTCAAAATTGACGTGAAATGTTTGAAATGAAAAATAAGATGTGATTTTCGGCATCATGTCTCTAGAAAAACAGCACTGGCTATGGTACTGTATGTGTTTTATTTTCCTCAACCTGACATGACAACACACCTCTCGTCCGTTATTTATGAATGAAACACGAGTATTTACACGTACTAATTATTTGCTGTGTTCGTAATCTTAAATGATTCATAAATACATATTTAAAATGATATTTTGTAAACATTACAAAATATTACTGAGAAGTTATTATAAAGTAATGGTTTTCCCAGCGTATAATTAATTTTCTTTGCATACATGACATATTAAACTATAAACATATCGTTTTAAAACTATACTAGTTTATATGTATGTATATTACGTATGTGGGTTGGTGATGACTATGAAAATATGTAACATTTCCAGTAAAATTATAATTTAATGTTTATTGTGTTTTTACAGTCTCAGACAATTTCTTTCAATGGTTGCTGAAAGTCAACTTAAACTGTATCTTTGTAAAATAAATTGGCCATATAAAATAAAACAGTATAATAGTACTTCCTTTATAGTTACTCGCGAATGAATATCGACTGTAGAAATGAAAAAGGACGTAACTCTCAGTTTTTTTATTAATTTATTAACATGTATACATAGCTTAGATTTTTACATCATCTATAATGAATTGGGGCTACTGTTTTGCTTCTTGAAACGATTACCATGATTGATAATAAAAACACTTTTCATTGTTGTTTATTTATTCATTTTTTTATAAATAAAAATAATAGCCCCTATAAAAATCATTAATTTCAGTCAATCTTTAATCTATAAAAAAATTATATTTTAAATTTAAATTGCATTATTTTTTATCAATCAAAAATTATTGTCCTTTTTAACCAAAATTATTACACCAAAATATTACTTTTTCAGGGTTTTCGGAAAATGGCATTCTATACCTCGTCAGCAAGTTGCTTACGGAGATTCAGGAATTGCATATAAATTTTCTGGGCTCACTGTTCCAGCCCTACCGTGGCCGCCTACTTTAGAGATTATTAGAGACAAACTAACACAGCTTACGGGACATCGATTTGATTTTGTTCTTGTCAATAGGTACTACGTATAAGTTATTTTAAGTAATAAATACTTGATTTGATAAATATAAGTACTTGATTAATAAATAATGATTTGTTATCTTATCACGCTTAATGTAACGTTACTTTCATTATATCTTAACTTAATACTACATTATTATAACTGTTCTATTATTGATTAGACATCGGTAATAATGAAGTGCTACATAATAAGATACAAATTAGATGACGGTATATTATTAATTTTCTGACTAATGATATTTATTTCAAATTAAAAAGAAAATGTAAAACGTTCACTATGGGAAATTATTTCAAAAACATATACATATGCCTGGTTTATACTTAAATTTATAAGAAATTGTACTGACGACTTTATTGAGTGCAAAGACTTTCTCATGAAGGAACATAATATGAAGAGCCATAACATGTAGTATCTAACAATGTATCTGTGCTTAGCCCTTTCGATGAAAATCAACGATATGTATTTTTTGGTGATAACAATAATAAATCAATGCCAACAACGAACGTTTTGCGGTTCGTAACCAGTTTTTTTTAAGCGTCACACAATGAGTAAGTGTCGAAAATAATTAATTTTGTTTCCAATGAAACATGAGTATAAATAGTAGCACTTATCATTAGGCCTCTAGAATATTATTTTAAAGCATAGTAGCAATCAAAGTGTAAAATGTATTAGGCCAGCGCTACGATAGAAGCGACGGCGGCAGAGCTTCGGCAACAGAAATTCGAAATAGATACACATAGGTGAGTGAGCAAGTAAGTAAGTTGTTGTGACGACAGCGTGTTGTGGCGCTGCCGAACATGCTCACTTATTTTTGTATCTTTGTTATCAGCGCTCTGCTG
This sequence comes from Rhyacophila evoluta, assembly GCA_022683975.1. Classification (NCBI taxonomy): domain Eukaryota; kingdom Metazoa; phylum Arthropoda; class Insecta; order Trichoptera; family Rhyacophilidae; genus Rhyacophila; species Rhyacophila evoluta. Next base: position 6,709 of record JAGVSQ010015526.1, read on the forward strand.
CTGTCGCTTTCATCGTAGCGCTGGGCATACTACACAGTCACACCCACAACACATGGCTTGTGCTCCAACTTGTAGGAAACAAGAATGCGTATTATCAGTCATTAGTTAGAAATTCAATAACAGTAATTTAGATTTTTAAAAAATAGCGGAATAATTTTATTAAGCTTTCCATTTTTAGGTACAGAGATGGCAAAGACCATATTGGTGAGCATAGAGACGATGAAGTTGAGCTCGATCGTACAGCGCCGATTGCGTCTATGTCGTTAGGTCAACAACGAACATTCATCTTAAAACATCGCGATGCTCGTAAAAGTGGTGCTGACAAAAAAGACATCCCGCTTGGTAACAATCACAATATTATTAATAATCACATAACATTTTTTCCAGCTCATATTTCATGTATCACGATAGCCTAACCATTACTTTTGTTATTAATATTAATCTACAAAAAATCGGTGTAGAAACTTATGAAGTTTTGAAAAATAGTTCAATTATTGAATAATTTTCTTCTACACTTTTAGTGGTAAAGTTATTGTTAAAAGAAATTGGCAGCAAGATAAATTATTCATATCCCGTCCACTACATCACATTAAATGTTAATAAATAAATTTTATTAAGATGCTACGCTTTCATTTTATGGATTTGAGTAATGTGGTTTTTATATTATTTTATACTTAGGTTAAATTACTTTATTATACATAACATAACATATTTTATTTTTTATTATATTAAACACTTCCTTCGCATAATTGTAATGTAATATATTTTTCAGTAAAAATTGAACTTGAGCATGGAAGCCTTTTACTGATGAATCCTCCAACAAACCAAATATGGTATCATTCATTGCCTATGAGAAAGAACGCTCTAGGAATTAGATTGAATATGACTTTTAGAAAATATAAGCGGTGAAGCAGTGTTACTTTAGATAATTTGTAATAATTTATTTAAAATTAATTTTAAATATTATTTTTATCAATAAAGATCAATTCAAATTTTATTTAGTAGTTTTTTACTATCAATATTCCCCACGTGTGACAAAAACTTATATTTATTTTTTATAAATCAGAAAAAAATACTTGAAAATACACATACAGTATTGATATAATATTATTTAGATTCATTTGTTCAAGTATTCCTATACTTAATTTATTTTTGAGATATGGTAATATTAGTCCTCCGGACAAGTGACGTATGAATGTAATCTAAATTTTGACGTTTGACTGTCATCATCTAGTTGTGATAATATGTCATTTAATTCCATATTATTCTAGAGGTATGTACAAACTAATATATATTTTTTTTATATTCTTTATTTAACTGTATTATTATAAATAAATGTACACGCAACATTTTACTTTTGCACAATAAGTATAATATTACAGCTAGTTAAGTTGTGTTTTGATTCAGTTTATATTTGAATTAAAAAAACAAAATAAAATATACTTAAATTTAATCAGTTTCCTTAGTAATTAGGCTGTGGTAAAACATGTCAAACTGTTTATACCATCTCAATTGTTTGAGCAGAATATTTCATCTTATGTCACTTAAGAGACAACTTTTCTATGAAATGAAAGATTCGCGTATGTAAATGGCTATATACGCATATTAAAATATGCATATACCTAATACTTAACCCAAACTTATTATATATGCCTAATTGAAGTGATAAATTCAGAACTGAGTTGGTTTCTACTACATCTTAAGAATTCAAACATAAGAAAATCAGTGCAATCGTCTTTCACCGCAGCAGAAGTTTGGCCAGTTGGTTTTAATTAGTTAAATAATCTATCATTTAATTATGCAATAAATCAACATTTTGATTTCACTATTTAAACATTTATGACACATGTATACAAAATCCAACCAAAAGTCAAGAGCCTTCTTTCGTTTTAAAAACTATTAACCATTTAGCTACCAGCAGTTACCAGCAGTCAGCAAAAATTTTAATTGTAAAACCCCACATTTCCAGCGAATAGCCAGATAGAGCGTGTGAATTTGAAAAAAAACATCGTTTTGTTCATTTGAGGTAATTCTTTCAAATAATTGTTCGAAAGCATAAAGCTTCCTTTATAAAAAATAAGAAACACTGATTTTAAAAGTGAGTATATAACAAAAAAAAGGAAGCGAATCATTCAGATTTGCGTTGACTTCATTTATAGCAAATCAAACCAAATTAAAAATTTAACACTCGTAATCCAAAAGTCAACAAACATAGTTGAGTACACCAATTTCGATAAATTACAAGGCGTATTTAGATTATCTTCATTGCATCCAGGAAATTTCAAGCTCTGTAACTTTTGTTTGTGTTCACATCTGTTATGCAATGTAAGCTGACGACCCTCCCTCGAAGGAGATATCAACACAAAAAAATCTTAGCTATAAATCAAACCCTTTTAAACCAAGAAATAAATGTCTAAATAATAAGTGTTACGCTGAAAGATGACGATTAGTCGACAAATCCCCAAACCAACAGTAACACGGAACTGTGTGTTAACATAGCCACTAAAATTGGTCATAAAAATGGTTATTCGTCATATTTTTGACTTCTTGTTAAACTTTGAAGTCAAATATTATAGGCACTAGCCTCAAATCGCCAATATTGCAGGAACATGTAACTTTATTTTTTGGGAAGGTCACTTTGTAAAGTATGATTTTATTTTTGGCAATCTCTTATATCATTGGCACATTTTTGTGCAAGCAAATATGTTTATAAAACATTTAATAATTATGTCCAAATCTCTTTTGTAAAATATAAAACTATACTTCACCAAAAAATCAGGTTATGTGTGCCTGCAATATTGGCGATGATATAACTATAAGTTACAATAATGATAATAATAAATATAAGTTAAAAAGTAACCATAATAGCTGCTGGCACATAAAAATAATTTATTCTGTACTAGTCATGTGAATAATAATTTTAATTCTATTAAATGATTGATTACACAATAAATGATCTTTTAGACAATGTTATCATATTTAATTGTGAAGGCTACTAGATAAGACAATCAGATCTATGTTAGTACCCCTAAAATAGTAATTCGGTGTCAATTAACACAAAAAGCTTGTAGATGTGTGTTTTATCTATTTTGTATTTACTGTCCACTCTGTGTCTTGCATAAGGTAAATAATACTCACAAAAGTATTCCTTATCTTTGTACGCAATTTCTTACTCGCATTATTTAATTGTTGAATTCCAAGTGATTTCAAAATTTCCCTTTTTGAATTTTAAAGCAAAATGTTGTAAAGTCTAGCCCAATGGTCGCCATATGGTCGCTCGCAAGCGATTAGTTACTAAATACCGTAATATAATAATACGTAATCGTACGACGACCGACATAATATAATAATATTGTTAATATTTTCGACTGATGGTGCTTGATGGAAATTGATTTTAAATTC
>JAGVSQ010015527.1:0-10109 GCA_022683975.1 Rhyacophila evoluta
AATACTCTTTTATAGTGCATTGCAACGCATGTCGGGTTCAGCTAGTATATAATAATTCTTCTTAATAGGTCCACCGATGATTTGATGGTAGATACTTAGTTGTATGAGATAATTTATCTGTAGAAATAGCTAAATGCTCGATTTTATCAAGAATAAAAATTTTATTTTTGACTATGAATATTACATTTTATTAGGGGAGAAATGTGCAACACAAAGCGCCGGAAGTTCTTAATACGCCACAGGTTGAAAAATATGTCTTACGGTTGAAAATAATAGAAAAAAAATATATTGCAATGCCTTCTATTGGAGATTCTATACAGTATTCAGAGGTATCATTATCTTTTAATCAAATAAATTTACTAATATAAAGTCAACACATTTAATTTTTCGTACATGTCCAGCTTCATCCACAGATCATTTTCATTACAAATTTAAGTACAAGTTTTAAACAATAAATTTAAAATTTTCAAATAAAATCATTCAGAAATGCCATTCTGTGGACGAAGCCAGTGAAAAAATAAAAAGATAATAGATTATTTTGATTACATACATAATCTAATTAACTATATTTACATGGCTTTCTTCATAAAACTAATATAATTAATATTTTTAGTAATAAGCTTAAGGATAAATATTTATTCTGTTTAGGTTATGTTATCTGTATGAGACTTGAATGAATATTCCACGTTACTCACTTTAAATCTTAATGTACTTTCCACTTATGTTTTTGTATTTTAACTGCCTTTATTAAATATTTCGGATAACTGAAAACTTTGTCTTTCAGTAGGCAGATATATTTACAATTTCAGTTTTATTTCCAGTAAATTCTATAGCATGTATAGATAATGAAAGATGAATAACTTCTTTATTTTTTCGGTTTATAATAATATCAATAAATGCGGTATATAATTGAACAGGCACTAGTTTTTCACTACAGTTAATTAAAATCCAATCTATCAAAATCAGAAAATATGGAATCCGCTTGCTTGATGAGACTTTCATCGGTAGTATTATTGTGAGGAGGTCCATCAGGAAAATGTTTCTTCAGAATATCATTAGGACATATCTGGAAACAAAAAAATATTTTTTTTACATTCATTAATTATTATTAACACCGACAAACGAAACAATAACAAGTGAAGGTAAGCAAATTATGATTTCCATTCGTAGGCAGTGCATATGAACTTCATAGTGTATAGATATCTTAATAGAAATAACTATGCAGATGCATCTTTAACAAATTAATTATACAGGATTAGTGCACACACAGAACCATAGTATGCGCCAAATACATATTGTAAAATTAAACTTTATCAAGTAAATGTGGATTCAATTAATTAATAAAATATTGAGTTATATTAATCAAAAAAAATTACCGTCATGGATTTTATTTGAGCAAAATTAAAATCTTTATAAAAGGCAGTCTCCTGTAAAGTCTTGATTGTGTGCAGCCGACGTCTGGAGTCAAAGTCCAAAAGCCGTAACAAAAGGCGTTTAGCAGCAACAGACAAGTCTCCGACGTCTTCTAGGATCTCCCCGTCAGGTTTTGGATACTGTTAAAAGCAAATGAAACAAGTTAATAATCATTATTGACTGATGATATTTGACGATGTAATGTATGATTCATATATGAGTCCACAGCTACCGACTAAAGTTCAATCAAGACTCCCATATAAGTTAGCTGGCATTAAGCTGTTAAGCTAAATATAATTTTCAATGTGAACATCCATCTAAATTATTATTTGTAACAGAATACAGTATCTTCAAGGTGATGAAAAATACACATAGTAAATGAAAAGATCAAGATATAGTGCCGTAATAATATATTAATTTGATGAAATTCTGGTTATAAATGATACTTTTTACTTAATGAAGTGTGTTTTTTTTTTAAAAGTCCAGTCAAAACAAATACGCCTTTGATAAGTACATGTGTATAAAATAATGGTACGTAGATATAACAGTATTAAAATTCATTAAAATGTACAGTGAAAAAATCACATCCATTAAAGAACACAAATATCCAAGAATATATAAAATAATTACCTATAAAATTTATAATGTCTTATTTAATTGATTTTAATTTTTCGTACTTTTGAATTTGCAAAATCAACTATGTCAAAACATACATCATATTCTATAGAAAGTAAACTTCAGCTGCTAAGCCTAATTTGGTTCATACTTAATCTTAAATAATTCTTGACATGTTTTAATTTACTGAAACTTCTTTCGCCAGCGGCAACTGTTACGGGTAGATAAATAATTTGAACTAAAATAACTATGATTTTGTCATTCTCATTTACACCTGCATTCAAAACTTAAGCATCGCTAATTCTATTATAATTCAATTAAAAATGGTAGAAAAGCTCACACATTAATATTTTTTTGATTTATTATAATTTAAAATATTCAAAAATCAGGATAAAAATTTCAATCAGTAATTTTCGCGCCTTTTTGAACACGGCGCCTATGGCCGCCGTTATAATGGGTATATACGATTTACGCCTCTGGTCCTAGCTAACCAATAATAAAGTCAATACAGAGCAGTCAGTAAATTATTTTTTCATATTCTAATCTGCCAAATTTAAAATATGTTAAATATGCAGAAATCGATGTATTGTACTATAATACTATACAAGTTTTTAAAAGTACTGCCATCTCGTGTTTATTTTTTAAATTGCGTTATTAATTTTTTTTTATGACAGATGCTATTTCACTATTTTTATGAAGATTTGTTTACTCCAAAGATGTCTACAGTTTTGGAGACAATAATATATTTGTAAAAAAATTATATAAGATTAAATTCCGACAAACACTTAAAAAATTAAATATATTGATAAATACTTGAATTTATTTTCCGGGATAATGTTTAATAGTTATTCAATGAAGAAAATTACGTAAGGTAGAAAGATGGCACATTTTGGGTATAATGCGAATGTACCAGAAAATAAGCCGACGGATAAAGAAACAAACAATAGTATGTGATAGATATCGGTAAGCGAATGAAATGGCAACAAGCTGGATATGTTGCACGGCGTGTAGATAATCGGTGGATAAATGCGATCGTAAGTAAGTTATATACAAGAGACACTACGCTATGGCAGGGTCGCCCTGATGCCAGCTCAATTGAAATACTGACAAAAGATCGACGAATATACAATATCCCAGCAAAAAAGTAGTCTAAGGAGAGCTTCATTTAGCAGTGAATCATCCAGCTCGATGACGACTGTAATTAAAATAAGCCATTCTTGGAGAAAAGCACCACTTAAATTTTAGGCAAGCCTTCATTTATACGGGGATCGGTTGTTAGTCATTCAATCCGCTTGATTTGCGTCGTCTTTCAAAATATAAATTATAATATATCTTAATTTGAATGCAGCTACGAGATGCGATCATGCGATCCGTGATTAAGAAGATTCATTGAGCATAATTTAGATTATGGTTATTTTTGTGAAGGTTAGTTGAACCTGATTCAAGCCCGCGAGTCCACAAGTTACGCGCACTGAAGAACCAAATATTATATGTACAAATAGCAACTGTAGAAATTTATGGAAGATTTGTTTGGATATGACATATATTTAGTGACCAGAATTTTACGATACATTATGTTTATTAGTATATGAACTTATCTTAAACCCTTTACATTACTTTAGATACTGGCAAGAAGGAAATGAATTAAAACTTATCTTATATCGACATATAGATCAAATTTTATATGCCATCCCTGATATGTTCGTATATATTATGTGCACGATACCAGTTGGTATTATCCGCCCCTGAGTGTTTACTTTGTATGCGTTTTAGACCAATTGAATATAATGTAACTCATACAATATTCGTTACAAAGCGACTGAGTATAGAATGAAGACCTCTACTTGTCACGATTTGCACTTCACCTTGCTCGGTATAATCCCCTAGTTATTTGGCGTAGAGGTTTGAAACTGAGCCAATAAATAATTATTTATTTCGGAAATTCCGATTAAAAAAAAATACAATGTTAGTATTTAAGCAATGCTTAATCTACACTGTGGTGAATCATGGCATCTAAAAAAAGCTCGAAACAATCGCATATTGAACTTTGAAAACAGATACTTGCGACGGATACTGCGGATATTGGTCAAAATGAGGGGACGAGAGAACGAACCACGTATTCACTCATCGCTGCAAGAGAGTCTCGACCTGATCTATTTATTTTTCAAACCAACCGAATCCCGACGTCCCGGAAATCCGCTGAATACTATCTAGAGACTACGGTAAGCCAAACAATAAATACTTTTAGAGACACTACGCGGTATTTATATACTCCACTTAGGGAGCGGATACGGAAGAAGAAGAGAATATTTGGCTATAGGATTAATTTTGATAGTCAATACTTCCAAATGAGTACGTGCCAACGTAAGTCTTGGATAACCAGTACTAATTTACGACACATTTTCGTCGAATAGAATACATCGTTTCTCAATATAAGAGCTCCGGATACACCTGATTAAGACCGGGTGTTGGAACCAGGGGACTGGGCGGATGGATGATGGGCACATTTTTGAATCAATACTTTCAAGTCAGTCGATAGATTTAGTTTTTTGGGCAGAAAAATCACATAACGTAAACGAAGGTTCGACGAGAGGACATTGGATTGCCGGATTTATTTCTAGTTTTAGAAAAATATTCTCCGTGTACACTAAATCATCACACGGTAACCGTGATGAGTTTGAAAGAAAACATATACGTATTTATATTGGATTTGACTATTGCACGTTTAACAGTTGCGTCTGGATTAACTTTAAATATAATTAATTTTACAGGCTTATGAATTAATAAATCATCATCTTATAGCGTTTCACTTCAACAAGTGTTGGGGTGGTGCAACGATTGATTATTGTTGATAAAACACACATGATTTATCGACAATGTTAGGAAGATGTCTGTACTTCGACGGGCTTAAGTCCTCTGGCTTAGAGAATCGTTTATCAGTCAAGAAGAGATATTTCCTGACGGGCCCGCGGGTCAAACATGGTTGGCAATGTATTTACCGTTCTTGTACTAGCCGCCATGCCCTCAAGAGCAGTGTAGTCGACATGTTGCTATCCGAATGGAAAAAATAAAAAAAACTTACCAACCAATGAATTAATTTTTTTTATGTAAAAGTATGTATGCAAAGTTAAAATAAGATGAAAATTAAAACACGATACAAAAACATAAATACATAAACTTATAGATCACTCACTACATGTAGAATATAAAAGGTTTCCATTAAACGAACCTTTCATGTTTTTTCTCTGAAAAATTCTAAGAGTATGTTATTAAATCTAGTATGTTTTGAATTTTATTGGCACATTTCATTGTTACTATGCTGACGAAAATATTAAATTACATTAATCGGCCATGTGTTGGGTTTAAATAACTTAATCTATAGAAACTGACTTTATATTTTAAAGTTTACTTTTAAAAATATTACACTATTTCATTATTACATTTGAAACATATTAAACGAATAGCTGACAATTTTTTTTTATAAAATAATATGTTAAGATATATACACAATTTCTGAAGAAGACTTTTATGTAATAAAAATGGTGAATTACAATACCATTGACAATCTGTTCAAATATATCAATGATTATAAGTTTGAATTTTAGCCAATGTCTAGATTTATTCGCTAACGATTCACGAGTCTACAAAGTGACTTCACTATTTAGTTATATGGATCCGTCTGTATACAAGAACATTATTCAAGTCAGTAGTAACGGAATACTTCTTTGGACTAGTTGTATTTTCAACCTAATAGGCACCCCCGCATATTCACGTATTTCTTTACAATTTTCATTTCTCATTTGTTTTGCAGTCATTGCTTCAATCCAATATTATATTTATCATAGTTTCCCTTTTTTGGATTTTCGAATTCATAGTTTGATTAAAGCCTCATGAAAAATGTCTTGTTGTTGTAAAGTTGATGTTATCGATCGAGTAGTCCGATATTAATATTATATTTCAGCCGGTGACAAAACTCGATAAGAATCCAAGGTGAGGTATAAGTTAAGAATAAGATTTGAGGTAGCAATCATGGCTTAGCTATTATCATCTCGTACGAGAAATATAAACGTTTCAAAAAAAAAAAAAAAACAGTTTATTTTTGAAGACTTCAAAGAATGGTTAAATATTTTGCGTCCAAAAACTAGTAAAAATAGAGTACCAAATAAGGAAAACACAAAGACAAAATGATAAAATTAGGTTATCTTGTAGAGAAGATAGCACATAATCAAACTGCAAAACATAGAATTCGTTTCTATCCATATATCAACGAGAGTATACAAGATTAATAAGAGAGTGATGTATGTGAATAATTGGAAAGCCGCTATAGCAAAACAGAAGATCGTTATTGATGGGTCAACGCACCTGCCCAGTATTCTGTGCGCAACAATCAAAGAGGTCGGTGCGGTACCTATGCAGCAGTACGCCCATGGTTTACATAGACTTTGCGATTCTATTTCAGTCCATCATCAGATCTACTTGTAGAAACTGATTGGATAATATTATTTACCTCCGTTTCGTACAGAAATAACTCGTGGCGAGCCGACTGAGTAGTTTTTTTTTTGCTTCAGTGTTTCGCGGCGATGTGGCGCCTGACGGGTTACCAGGGAAGGCTGGACTGGCCGCTGGATGGACGATGGACGCGTTTGATAGCGACTATTAAACCCTTTTAGACCTCACGAAAATTTTATTTTAAAATTTCAAAAGTTATTGAATGCACATTAAAAAATAAACTTTACTTATTATTATAATACCCGTCTGCATTAAACGCATCTTACTCTGGATGTGCTAACATTTAAAAAAAATGTTGTATTGGTTGAGTAATTTTCTGAAAAGATCATCATACTCGCAACGTTACGTGATGATGCCGCATTATTTTAAAGGCTATACAATTCTTCCTTATAACAACCAGGTCGGATGGGCATGTAGGTCCAACATTTGGTTGGATCGACATACGTAATTCTTACTGTTTCTTAGACATTATTGGACATCGCCACAACGTATGAGTGAGTAGAATCGTCTTTTTAAAGTAACCAAGAGATGTTGAAATAGCTTGAAGACGTAGCCTGTAATACACAACGAAGTACTGTCCCTGTGATGATGATACATCAATGATAGATATATTATAAAACGACGATTGTTGGAACCCATGAATTATTGTGGTGATTCCTTGCAGTCATCGAGTGTAGTAGTTATGATTACTTTTTTATGAAGAAACTCCAACGTTGTTCGCAATCGTTAATGATTGAAATAAAATAAAATGAAAATTGCGTGGCAATGATTTGTAAAATATTTTTTTCACTCCAAAATAATTTTAGGATATTGCCCCAACAAATAAAAAATAAATGCGAAAGAGTAAAAAAAATATTAGGCATCTGACGTGTTAATACTCTAAGGCCATTGCAAGTTTTATAAACACGCACCTAACTCCGCTTTTAATACTCGACGTGTTTATTAAATTTAATGTAACGTCTTTGAAAAAAAACATGGCCATTTTAAACATCTAAGATGGGTAGCAGGTAACTTAATCGAGATTAAAATTAATATAGCAAGATTAAAAGTTTACTCAAATACAGGCGATAAAATAATAAGCTAATATTTGCATAATGTTCACAAAAATTGTGACCAATTTATATCTTCTCCGCGTTCTGCCAAATCAGGATAATACCGAAAAATATTCAGAAGATTTTCAGTCTTAAGATTTCACGGTAGACTTTGTGGTATAAGTTAAGATAATCAGGTGGACGGTCCACCTGTAAAAACGACATGATCTTTTGGACCAATTGTGAATGAAGTGTAAGGCCTTTTGTACATTCTCTGATGTTCACATTTTTCCTACGATTCTCATTTTATGTTCCAATTTTTTAGTATGTATTTGTATAAAAAGGGTACCCGATCACTGCGAACTAATTGCACTTACGATGATTACATCGATTATGCTGTCGCACACCAGAGTGGAATAGGTATTGAGGGATTTTTAGTTATTTATGAGTAAAAAGAAATTGGTTGATGTGCAATCTGATGATGTCATCTTTCGATAGAGTGTACACACTTTCGATAGATTTCAAAAAGTTTACTAACATCTTTATGATTTTTCGGTGTGTATTTTATCTGACGTAGATTGATGATATTAGAGGTAGACTGGTTAAAAAGAGATGCAGCATGTTTGAGGCAATTAAACATAACCACCATCCACCTACCCCGTCCTTGTACCCAATCTTAATCAGTCGTATCCTGGAGCTCTGTTATTTGAAGCAAATTAATTTTTTCGACGGTAATGTTTTAAGAACTAACAGTAATTAATTCAAGACTTAGATTCCTACACACTCGTGTATTCCTGAATAGGAGACTAAGATAACGGTGGAAGCTGGCGACAAACAAATCAGGATGCGGACGCTTTCTGAAGACGGGAAAGTCAAATGGTCTTCCAATGCGATCTCATTGGCACAGATTGACGCAGATAACTCAATCTTTTTCATCATGTCGACGAATTGCATCAAGTTAGAGGTTAAGCCCCCATTAAAAATATAGGAAAAGTTTGATGACGCGTTGCTTTAAAAACAGTCGCAAAAAAATCGGAAAGTATTCTTGACAATAAATTATCGAAATCAACCGGTGATGGATAACATGTCTGATCGAAGGTTGGTCTATTTTTAACTAGATAAACGTTCGAGTAGATGGAAGATCTACGATCTTTGTGTTAATGTCAAACACAGAACGTAAATGGTTGTATGGTTATAGTGGCATAAGAATGCGGTTTTAGAAGCAGATAACATCTACTGACGCATGCGATGTTTATATCCTACAAAATTTATTTAGTGCAGAAAGAAAGAATATTTAGAAGCAAAATCGAATTATTCATTATTTATAAAGGCATGCAGTTATTTCTACCCAAATATTATCAATTGTTTTGAATGACAAAAGTATTAGAAGATAATTTTCATTTTTATCCTTTTTTATCACCGGTTTCAACTTAAGATATTTTAATATAATACATTATATTATGTTAAATACTAGTAGTACTAGTAGATTTGTCTCCCCGGTAGCGTAGTTGGTGGTATGTGCGCCTGGCAATCCGGGGAATGCGGGCTCGATTCCCCATCTGTCGGATTTTAAAAATCTAAAAATGCAGGACTGGATGCCCATTGGGTTGAGCAATTGTCTGACAAACAATTTTCGTGAGAAATAATCTGTCAAGACGTCTTCATATTGCAGAGATCTATATACTCCACTTTCGTGGTGGAAATCTTCACACTGTGTGGATCCATATGTTACACTTTGGGAGCGTACATGGTATAAAAAAAACAAGTAGAATGAAAAGCATACGATTTCCACAATGTGAAGGTACGGTGGTGTGGATACTCAACTCATATACCTCAACAGTATGAATATGTATCGTGACTGATTTTCCCCACGAGATTGGGCATCCAAACTTATATAGTTGAAAAGTTTCAATATAAATAAACACTAAAGTGAAATGTTAACATTTGGCATAATATGCGGTTTAATATGTTAGATAGTATGGACATGGAATATCATCAGTGGATATTATTGATAGAGTGTCGAAGTTTATTTATTTAATATATTTTTTTAAATTTCTTACGGAATTTCCAACAATCATTAGGTTCATTCGTGGATAATTTCATTATCGCTGCTGTGAAAAAATAAAGTGGCATCCTAATCATTTACTACAACAGTATTATCAAATTCTGTCGTTTTCACATAACATAATCTTATATATCCATTAGACATTTTATTCAATATTATAAATCATGTCCATAAGGTACACAATCTGATGCTTAAATTTAAAAAAAGTGTCAAAATACAGTAAACAGATAAATCTTTTCGTTTTACATAGATAGGCGGGTTCGAGCTCCAGTGTGAATAAAATTAAAGTTCGTTATCGTGATGTTTGTGTGATAATGATGAACTTCAGTTATATGTACCTGCAAACCGCATTTTATTACGTATATTATTTCTTAATTTCTAACATTGTTTCTACTGCGCAGGCGTTTTAAACCAAATATGATTTAAATTCTGAATTATTTAAAACTGGTAAACTTCCATATGTAAGATCACTGTTA
>JAGVSQ010015528.1:0-10108 GCA_022683975.1 Rhyacophila evoluta
AAACTTATAATTTGTGATATTACAACATGTATAAAGTAAATAAATAAATATGTATATTTATTGAAAAAAACATGTTAAAGTGGCATTTTAATAATACTTATAATTTGGAATAGGTATGGTCAAAAAAATGTAATACTTGTAATTAAGAAATCTTATATTTAAACTTTAAAGCCAAAAACGTTACAATTAGATGGACGTTTTGTGTTTATTATTTGTTGTAAATCGTTGGTATACGGGTTAGAAAAACTGCGATTACTTCTTTTTGGTGTATATTTCTGATTGGGTGTCTTTGTCATATTAAAGTATCGATGTTTTCATAGCATTATATGCAATAAAATGAAATATTTCAATTCGCGGCTTGGACGTCTACTGCTTAACTACATAAAACTTTGACAACGGTAAAAAAAACGAAATATTCATTAATAGCTTATTATAAATGACATTTAACCACGTGCTCAACATTAGTAACTTATGAATCTTCACAATCTAAAGACGTATCTTGATTAATTCTTTAAATTGTCCTACATTATTACTGTTACATCTGCAATGAAAAAAAAGCTCTGGAAATGGAACCCATAAAAGCTCGTCCTAAAACGTGTTCTTTTTTAAGTCCGGCTTTAAAGGCGACGATATTAAATGTATTTAACTGATATCACCCAATACTTCCTAATAGACAATTAAACAAAAAACCAACTTCATAATTAAACTCTATGTCTGTAGAATCCGTATGGTCTCGTCTTTTTAATAGACAAATATATACATTATGTAAAAATATATAGTACCACTTCCATTAAGTAAGTGTGAAATTTTATCAGCCGGTTCGCATCAACCATATCTAGTCCTCGAAGGACATCGCTAAGCCTGCGCCACCCCCAAGCGTCGGCGCCCCTGAAACTTCCAGATTCTCACAGGAGGAGGGTCCCGAATATAATTTGATTTTGTCATTAATTTTATTATTTATTAATAGGAAGTTTGTGCAATTTTCTACACGCCCCGTTCTTGAATGGGAAGATTAAATGACGTGTGATTTGGCTCTAATACGTACTGCGATTTCTATGGAAGACATTTTAGACACATTAAGAATATTAAATTGATTTTTGTATGTTAAGGATTATTATTGTCTAGACTGCTGATAATGGTATCACAACCGCAATAAATATCGACATAAAAAATTTATCTATGGAATCGTTATTGAATATAATTATCCAACTGTTTTAAGTTGGAGTTGTAGTAAGTGGATTATAATTAAAGTATATACTTCATTATGTCTCTGGTATCGTAGAGGTTTACGTATGCGCCTCACATCCGGATAGTGCAAGTTTGATTCCTACATCTGCTGGATTTTTAAAAACCTGAAAATACAAAACTGGGCATCGAGTTGGGTTGAGATATTATCTGACAACTAATTCTTTTGAAAAATAGTCCATCAACACATGTCTCTTTACGTTGCAGATATCCATGAACTCCAATTTCGGAACGGATATTTTCATACTGTGCAAATCCTTATGCTCCAATTTCGGAACGAGTATGGTAAACAAAAAAATAATCTTTGCTTACACATAAAATAGTCGGTAGTTAGTAGCGTGCGCGCCTAGCAATCCGGAGAATATGGGTTGGATTCCCCATCTGTCGGATATAAAAAAAAACTAAAAATGCAGGACTGGATGCTCATTGGGTTGAACAATTGCTAGACAAACAATTCTCGTAAAAAATAATCTGTCAAGATGTCTTTACACTACGTAGATCCATGTGCTCCACTTTGGAAGCGAACATAGTATTAATAATTTTTAATTTTTTTTGCAGTCACTGAATACCATTGTCTTAAAGTGCTTCATTTGCTCAGGAGCTTACTCACTAAGCCACATTTAAACTATCGACAAATTAAAATGTAATGAATCATAAATAAATTAATAATTAACGGATTCTTTAAAATTTATTGGCAAGTGCCAAAACTTTCATCGGACAAATTCATACGTATTGCTGCTGTGAAAAACGTAAGAGAAGTTGTTGTTATGTGTCATAGTCTAGCTGGGAGGACAGATGACAGTATAGGCGGGCAGTGGGCGGCTAAAAGAGCTTCCGGAAGCAATCTGATTGACCCGCCCACCCCTGGTGACCGGAAACTTAGAGTATCTTGCTCGAGAGATCCTTAACTGTCCAGTTACAAGGACAAAACTGATACTTACGAACTATTTTTAGAAGACAAGTTTATAAATAAGTGAAAAAGCTTTTTCTTTATCTGAAAACTTTTAGCTTTTCGATACTTTGAGCTTTTATTCCATTCTTGTTTATAATATTTTATTAAATATATATAATTATCGACCACACATATTTGTATAAAAAATACGGCACGTATTTCGTCTACATGGAAATTAATTAATGAAAAGTATGCTCTCAGTTTTACGTTTCATTTCACTAAATCTGTCTGAAACGCATAATTAGTTTAATAAATTATAAAATTTAATAAATATGTGTATAGTTTAAAATATTGTATTTAAAGTAAAAAAGAAAAACTAACAATTAACTATAATATTAGCTGGATTAATAGTCAACCAATTAATTCTGTCTCCAATCAATTCGTCCTATTCATTTTTATTTAACCATATAACAAACTCTTATCATATATTTACTTGAACTTGTGTATGCACACATGTATTTAAATAGTTATCTTAACAAAACATTTTTCACAAGAACTTGAAGTTAGCCAATTGCACAGATCATTGAGCATTCGTGTCTTTTTTATAAATACGTACAAATTAAGATGTTTATATTGTATGTAGCCGTAAAAGTGTGCGCTTTTGAATTTTCTTTCTTTAAGCAACTAACTCAAATTATTTTATCAAATATTTTCGTTTTTCATCCTTACGCGTTGTGCTTAACACGCACATTTTAAGCAGTCATACCAGATTGTGATCAGGTGTGCTAATGTGCACAGTGTGCACCACAGAAGGTCGCCTTTTTATAAGAAAAATGAAGATAATTCACCTTTAGTTTTTATATCTAGTAATATTTACATAATTAAAAGCAACATACTCTAAATATCTAAGATAGTTATATATAATACTACCAAAGGATCTAGAAAGTTAAACATATATGTTTATATCATGTCCGCACCAAAATGGAGCAAATTGATCTACACAATACAAAGATGTCCGCTTCAAAAGTATTTGAATCTTCCCAATGTGAAGGCATGTTTTTGACAAATAATTTTTTCTTTCATCATAGCAGATGTGCTAGTCAAGCCCGCGTAATTTGGATGCGAGGTGATGATAAAAGTGTTATAAATAAGTGAAAATAAGTACAATTAACTTTTTGCACAAGCTCGCCTGCTACCCCATGGCGCAGCAATGACTGCGTAACCTTCTAATTTTCTTGTTATTATATTAATTTGAGTCATACGGTTTGTAGAGATGAGTACCTGAATCAGAAATGACTAATCGATTTAGCCTTTGTATGAAAACAAAAGATGCCGCCTATACAAAACCAAATACAGAAGTCACTAGTACATTAATGTAATAATGGATGACTGGCGAAAGAGCGTGGGTGAACAAGCGGCCAGCCAGGAGTCGAACCATCACCAATTAATATCCTGTCCATACAGCAGGTAGCTGATGTCGTTTCAGATTCTATGCTCGGATTGTATCGACGTTGCTTATCCTTTGACAAGTTGATAAAACGCATGACTTAAGATATAACACACAGATATGAACTTGGTAAACTGAGCAGATTTATCATTTAAAAATCGATTAAAATCGCGTTTTAAAAATCTTTATTTTAACCGTTTCATTAGTGAGTTAATTTTTATGCACACACTAAAATTGTTCACTCCTATTCAACTAACATCATAAAATTAATCAAAATGTTTATTTAGATTTATAAGCTATTTTCATTTCTAAACAACGAACAAAATAAACTGACAAATTATTCCAAATTGGTAAGAATGTGTATAACATTATCACATGTGGCCGCTTCCATTTCGAAATTAAAGAAGTACTCGAGAACAAATTTGAATCTATAGGACTGCTTTATGTGTTTCTGAGAACACATAAATAATCTTTCGAATCTTTACTAATCATAATAATTTTAGAAAGAGCATAAGGGAATTTTTTAATTTTGAAGTCAACTTATTATCGTAATATTTACGTGTTTTTCTCCTGCCTGAAAATACAATAATTAATTATAATGATTTATACATATCATTAATAGATCTATTTACTATTTACAATAAAAAATTTATAACATTCCGTAAAAAAATAAAAGAATGGCTTTGAAAATAAGACGAACGGACATACATGTACGTCCATACTCCTCATAGGGTTAATAAATGCCTCATTTTATAAGTAGATATGTATATATTATCTACTTATAAAATATAAAAAAATATTTTCTCTCATGCGGGCGTATACCGTAGCGTAACGAAGTGAGGCGCTCTCCAAGGTGCCAGATGTGTCCCGGGATCAGCTTCCCAGGACCTTGATTGGCGTGTTACCTTACAAAATTGTCTGTGTTATGTATAAGAGTGAGTTTAGATGAATACTATTGTATATATTTTTAGACTAGGATCTGTCTTACTTTCTTGGCAGACTCTCTGTTATTATCCAGTTTATTATTATTATTTACAATATTGAATTCAACTGACTATTTTTTAATGCCATATTTGCTCCCAAAGTGGAGCATAAAGATCGACACAGTGTGAAGATATCCACTCCTAGTGGAGTATATGGATCTCCGCAATGTGAAGACGTCTTGAAGGATTATTTTTCACGAGAATAGTTTGTCAGACAATTACTTAACCCACTAGGAATCCAGTCCTCCATTTTTAGATTTTTAAAACCCTACAGATGGGAAATCGATTCCACATTCCCGGATTACTAGGCGCGCACGCTACCAACTACGCTAACCTATATCTACCTACATATGATATATTTTTTAAATATTGTTTTATACTTTTGTTATATTCGTGTTATAAATACTTAAAACCAATAATTTGTACTGTGCTTAACATATAAGGAAACAAATAAAGTAAAAAAATAATATTAAAAATCAAAAACTGTGTAAATTTAAAAAATATTTTACTCCTATTAAATACAATTTTTTTTCATAATAAATGTAAATTTTAATCTTCAACTCATCGAGTATAAATGCCCTGGAAATATCTATATATCATCTCACTGACATCTAATAAATTTCATGTTTACTGAATCTATATTCAATATGATGCATCAAAGCTCGAGTGAATTTCATATACTCTAGACCGGTAACTGGTAGCTGTTTCTAATTAAAACCGGTGAATAGATACCGGCAATAGTTTCAAACGGTTATCGTGAGCCGGTACTTAAAATATGAACCGGTTAAAATCATCGATATATGTTAAGGTGTGTTTTCTAATAATATATTAATATGTCTAAAATAGTTTGTATAAAGTTTTTTTAAATTTAACTACAGTAAGAATAAATAGGAAACACGGATGGTGCATGACAACGTAGGTCTTAGGAAGCTATCCTGGAGCACATCTGGCATTTTGAAGAGAACTTCACGTTCGTTACGCTTGCATCTCGGCTATGGTACGTGGCGTGTATTAAAAAGGGAAAGCAAACAATAGTGACGTAATAGTGACTAAATAATTATAAATACGTATAAATTAAACAAAACTTTGGTAAGAATTTTCATTGGAGAATTTTTACTAAAGGGTGCTAATCACATATTGCGGTAATGTCCAATAATGTGTGCGGAACAGGAAGATTTACTCAAGACGGTCCGACCAACTGTTGGACCCACTGGGCCATCCGACTTGGTTGCCACAAGGGCACATTTCGTTACTCTTAAAATTTTTGCGACGTCATACGACGAGTGTTATGATTTCATGGGTTTGTGTGTTAGGTTAGGTGTATTTTATGTTTTAATATAAGTTTTAATGATAATGTTAAATAACATTACGACATATTAATATCGTAATATATATAAATATATAAAAATGGATCTTTTTCTGACTCATAGTCGCGCCTCACAAATGAAGGGACATTCAAATTGCCTCATTAAAAATTGCCCGACTACAATATAAATTATTAAGGTAGCGTGAGGCTGAAGCTACGATAGATGCCACGGCGATAGAGCAACAGCAGCAGAGTGTCGGCAACAGACATGCAAAACAGCCATAAATATGTGAGTGTGGAATTGAGCAAGTTCGACAGCGCGATAACACGTTGTCGTTACAACAGCTTACTCACTCACTTATTTATAGTTACTTTGCATCTATGTTGCTAATGCATTGCTGCTGTCGCTTTATTGTCTTGGCATATGTCGTAACCTCGGCCTGAGACCTAAAAAAACAAAATTCTTGACAAAACTATAAATATTCAACAAAATTGACATCCAAGAAAATTAAAAAACGATTGTGCCTGGGGCATAGGGACCTCATAATTGAATTGCGCCTTGGGCCTCTCGAGTGTTAAATCCGTCACTGTCCAGAGGCTGTTACTATTGTTCATGATATGATCGTGAACCCACACATGTCTCGATATAATATGTTTTTAAAGCTTAATTTAATTACAATCGAAAGTTTACAAATAAAACAAACCATTGACAATTATATTACATTAAAAACATAATAGTTAGTATCTACCTGTAACAAGATAGTTAGTCCGACTATAAAGTTTATATTTAATTGGAAATACTGTGGTTCTCAATAATAATTTTATAATAAAGCAACTCAGAATGAAAGCCGTAATTAAATTTACCGCATATCTATAAACCTGTGGGCATTTACTGCCTTTCATTAACAACAGTTAATATTGAAGCAAATCATAAAAAAATAATAATTTCTTATTTAATGCTGAAAAAAATCGAACACAAATTTTTAAGACGAGTCTTATAATATGAAATCAAACAAATATTAAATATTTAATTGACTTATAAAGATCGAATGCTTCAAAGAAAATATAATAAAATAAATAAAATATTTTACTGCGAGAAACTGGTGACAGTTAAATTATATATTGCGATGATTATAAGAAGTTTGAATGAAATGATTGCTTGATATTTGTTGCTTAAAATAAATATTAACGCCATGCTGCGGGAAAACATAAATATGATAAAGGACAGTGTTTCCTAATACATACATCTTCAGTTTATCTTACATTTTTAAAACGATTTTACCAGTGTTGAAATATAATGTGTTCGCAGCCAGCTGTTGGACCCATCAAACCATTCGACCCGATTGTCACGACGTGGGACGAATTTCTTTGTTTTTATAAAATACGGCGTCATACGGCGAGTGTGATAATATCTTCACAATATTGTATTACAATAAATGTTCATTTCTCATTTTATTTATTTTTAACTTCGCTTGAGTTCTATGGCAACCTAAATCTTGAATACTTTATATTTACTTCTGGAATATTGACGTCGAATAAAAAAGATAACTAGATCACTTCTCTATATCAGAGCCTCGTGATACGTCTGATTAAAACCAGATGTAAGAACCAGTTGGGTGGATTGAGGGCACATTTAGCAGGTGTATTGAAAAGTGCTTGGCTATTTTTTATGTCAAAGACGTGTGTAATATTTTTGTACATATGTGTTTTTTTTACAAGTTTCGTTACTAATATATACCAGCGACTCTCAACCGAGATGCATATGCCCCCCTAGGGAGTCACAGAGATCTTCAAGGTAGGCACATAAGTTACTTTTTCGGGAGGCATATCATACTTTAATGGAGAGACACAGACAATATACATTTTGTGACGTACTAGGTTCGAAAGTAGAAATTACGAAGGAAAAAATTCTTAATGAATGTACGAAAGTAGTAATCTTAAGATTTTTTTAACTCAAAAAGGCTGAGAGCCGCTGATCTTTATCATAGTTTAGTAATTTACACAATACAAAGATTTATTGTGACTATTATTTACAAATATAAGCTGTTAGCCAATAGTATAAACTGTTTGGCATCCAATCCTATGGTTATAACTAAAAAATATATATTCAGGAATTTGAGCTCGCAAACTACTGTGCCGAAGCTCATACGTCTACCAACTTACTACTGAGCTATTACAGCAATAACAAGTATGTTTCATTGGAAAAAATCATAAAATGTATTTCAATATATTGTGCAATTTGTATTCAGAATAGTTGTTAAGTTTTATTGGTATTAATTTTTCAAGTATTTATTTTTATCACATTAAAGATCAGTCAATATTAATTAATTCAAAGTAAATTATATCATTATAGACAGATTCTACACAACCGGTCCAATGTTCAAACAAGTTAAATTTGCATGAATGTTATTATTTATTTGATCGACCTAATCGATTATTTTTGCTATGAATAGTTATTTAAAATTGATGTTGGTACATTTCGAAATTGAGGCGACGTGTATCACGTTATGTGTTACTATAATATAAGAAATATTAGGCCATGAACAGTACTATGTGTGTCAAGAGAAATATTTTTAAAAGTATACACAAACTCTTCTGTAAAAACGACGAGGAACAACCGTGCACACTTAGGAGTTAGGTTATGCAAGTTCAAATCCTACAGTTGCAGGATTTACAAAAATTCAAATATGCGAGACAGTATACGTTGTAAGAACAATTTGCTCATTGTCATAAAATTCTTGTGAAAAAAAATCTCAAAATAAATCTAGACAAGGCGGATATCTATTTTCTCCATTCATGGAGTGGTCATCTTCATATCGTTGAGATCAATATTGACTGTGAAAATGAAAAAGGACGTAACCCAATTAGAACAATTTTTTCGAGAGGTACAAAATCGTCTATTTAATGATTTAAAAATATTTAATAATGATTATTAAATATACAAAACTTTAAAATGCACGAAGATTTATTTATACTGGTGCTTTATTTACCCAATCTTCTTAATTTAATAAGTTATTTAACAAAAACCAGTAAAATTGATTAGGTGGAAGCCCCTTTTTCCTGGTCACAAATTTTACAAGCCATCCCTTTTGTAAACTTAAAAACTAAAATTAGACACTAATTCGGCATTTTCAGCTTACATCATTTGATGGAACGTGTATTAAAATGTATACATTCAGATTATGGAATAAAAGCCATGTTGAAAAATTGAGGGTCACGTCTTTTTTCTTTTCCACAGTCGATATGCTCCACTTTCGGATGGAATATTGTATAAAAAATCAAGATTATCATTTCAATACCAAGGTTTATTGAATATTTAGAAGAAGCAATAAAATGTCTGCAGAGTAAATGATTTTGTTAATGGAAAATGGATTTGTTTTTCGTGAGATTTTCCTAAAATAGGTATAATTACATTTATAACTAATTGATATTCTCTTCGAAGGTATTACAAGAAATTCTCAGTCAGTAAATTGTCTCGCAGCTTTAAAGATTTAGGCATAAATTAGTCTTCTTTCTATGGCCTTTTTTCTCACGCATGATATCATCACCCGCAAGCCCCGAAGGCTTTATTAATATTCAAAGCTACCGGTTTTGGGATGAGCTTTTAATAGGTTCTGTTCCACTTCTCAAATCGCATTATGTTTTCATTGTCCTTTTACAAACAAGGAGGCAGAACTTTTTAACAGGGTCCGCTGAAGGTGTTCACGGGGATTGGTCATGGTGATATCAAAACAGAAGAATCTTTAAAAAGGCCTGTATAATAACCAGCTATCAAAAACACATTTTGCAAATATACTCCAATAACAATCAACTATTTTTAATGAAAGCGCGTAAAACGACTATTTTAATAATACTTTGGCAATTTTCAGTGGGATAACTCAGGAAATAGTACACCGGACACTTTTTTTATACGGTGGATACGTTCCACGGACCGTGTAAAAAAGTATACCAATAAAAAACAGTAATGAATAAGTTTCCTTGTATAAAAATCAATAGATATCAAAAAAATTAATTCATTATTGTTTATTGTATCTTGGTTTTATTTTAAAAATACGATTAATAAATCGGAACAAAGGCAATTCGCTATCAGACAATAGACAAACTCGTTTACGATCATTTGGTATGTTTAATGTATGTATGTATGTAAATTTTCGGGTTTACTGGACTTAAACCTTTAAAAGAATTATTGGATTCCAACCAATCCGCTATAAGTATTTCAACGAATGAGGCAAAAG
>JAGVSQ010015529.1:0-10107 GCA_022683975.1 Rhyacophila evoluta
ACAATTATAAACATTACGCGGATCATAGCAGTCAAATGACTACCGCCGTCTTTGTGGGTAAATCATTGTTTTAAACAATAAAAAATGAAACTAATACAAATTTCTTCTCGTATTTTTAAAATTCTATTCATATTAATAAAAGTCACAAAATATCAGCTAGTTTGATCGAACCTTTTTGGAATTACAAAAATTTAAAATTCAAATCGCAGTCAAATGACTGCTCTCGTCTTTCTAGTGTTAAGGCGTACTGCAAAACCCGCTCTAAACGAAAATAACGTTTTGTAAAATGTTGCCTACGTTACTGGCCAATCATAAAATGCCACAATTCGCGCAGTGGTTTGAACGATCTCTATAATATAAATATTATACTCGTAAACATGTCAAAACAAACACGGCGTGTAGTGAGAAGTCTCAATTTTGATCTGTCTTCAAAATATTTTCTGGCGGGTAGCGAGTCAGTGCTAAAATCCGATCTCATAATAAATCAAATGCGTTTATTGACAAAAGAAAAAATTTGAACGATTCGTATAAAAGAAAATAAGAGGACGCCAAAATTACATTTGATAGACAAAAAGAAAATACAATAGTTCTAAAATCGTTATTCTGACCTGATGTGTGAACATATTTGTCAAGTTTTATAAGTCCCAAATCGTTTCGGTAACTATACTTATCAAAGTCTGGATGTCTAATCAAGTAATTGGATTGTAGGACTAGTTCCGGTGTCGTCATGTTGGAGTGGCCTAATCGTATCAGTGCCCATAGCTTCCTGGAACCGAACAAAATATCGAATTCAATCAGGCGTTTAGTTCAAAGATAATTATTATAGTCCATACAGTATCTAGATTTTAAGGAAAAAGTCGACAACTGATTTTTACTAAAATATTTCACCGCACTCTCGCACCATGAATGCCCATATTATTCTTCATCGTGGAGTCATCGAGTGGCATCGCTTACTTCTTACCGAATATATTTGAATTAACTTTACAGATAAGAAATGACGGAAACCTTACGATTCAAGGCACTGGGCAGAAGTCAAGATGTAATTGTGGCTGATGAGCGAACCGCCGCATTCGCTGAAACCGCCAGTGTTGTACACCAACAGAAGGTGAGCTTGGTGAGGGAATTGATGATCCTTCGCTGGCCATCCTTGTATTATGCGAGATACTAAAATAAATAGAATGCCATTGCATATATAAGACGAATGTATTTTAACATCCCAAAAGAAGTATGTCGAGTTACGTATCACTGTAACAAAATTGCCACATCGACGGTTACAAATAAAAATAAATTACATTTACCGTCTTTTTGCAATTCCGGGTAAGCGATTGCCTGAAAAAAACAAATGAAACTTGTTATCAAACAAAATATGAAAATTATTTGGATTTTTTTTTTATAATGTCCATTATGAACGCGAATTAAACGATATTTAGTTTTTGTATAACTAAAAGTTTAGCTTGTGCACATATTTTAATGCTATTTTATATTGACCTCTTAAAAAAGATTGAAATTGAAACATACCTTAGAAAGAGCAATCAAAGAGAAAAGTGGGAAGAGTATATATTTTATCGAATTCATTTTGCTAAAATGATTGGAACCCAGTTAATTAAGACTAGACATCGACTATGAGAGTCGAACGTTTATATAATATATCTGATAAGTTTTTTTTTACTAAAAGGTATCGATTAAGCATGAATCACTGGAAAAACAACTGAAGTGCGGCAAACGTTGATATTAAAATAATCTACGAGTATATATCTCAGAAATGAAGTGATTCACTTCCAAACCCAGTTGAAGTATTTAACTCAGTGAACTTCTGTCCTTTTCACTGTACAGCGTTTTGAGCAATTCGCTAAAAGATATGAGCAGTAGTTGGTACAAATGACGATAAAAATACTTAAACGTTCATTATTCACACTGAAATATACATAACTGAATGACTAGATCGCTGTCGAAGCTGAGGAACACTCGAAGAATCCAAAACTAACCAGTTCAGTCTGCCGATTCCAGGTCGAATCAATATTCCACCGTTTTCTTTCAAGAAATCGGGATCTCTACAATGAGTATACCGATCGTCGGTTATGTGGTTATTATCTAAGCGTGAGAACAAAGCGAGGTGTCCGATGCGTCATTGGGCAATAATAAAGCATATAAGCATCAGCCAGTACATGTTTACAATGTAAAGACGTATCTTGGCAGATTGTTTGTTAGCCAAGCGCTCAAACAATCCAGTATCAATATTTTGAAGTCCGCTGAGTCGACAATAGGAAGTATAACAATTTATCCTCATACTGACTTTATTATCGTATGCGCATCTCTCATAGTTTTCCACATTTCATTATGTTTGTAAATTAAATGGAGAATCGTGCGTTAAATTTTCTCAGTATGATACGAGTCTTCGAAATGCCGCCCCCTAAATGTTTTTCTTTAAAATAGCCTATTTAGTACATCGTAAATCGTACAAATCGATAAAGAAATAACATAGGTCATAGACCAATATATAAAGCGTTGCGTAAAGATTTTTAATTATTGAACGCTTCAATTTGTATTTTGATCTCGTTGTTTATGCCGCCCCCTTACGGTGGCGCCTAATGCCGCCGCCTCTCTGTGTCATCTGCACGGCACGGCCCTGCTTAAACTAAGTTAAGGAATAACTATTGAACAGAAAAGGTTTTTTGGTTCTATACTGTCCTATAGTAAATATGCCCAGAAAGTTTTTAAATACAAATACGTAAGTGTGATGAGCAGTTTACGAATAGGAAGAGCGAAAAAACGTAAAAATAATTAGTGTAAGACTTAATTCGCTATAATAACAATGGTCAATGCTCGATTGATTTAAGCTTGATTTGTCAGAAGGTTATTTATTTTTATGAATTCAGCTACGTTGAATGGATACAACAGAAGTTAAATTTTGTTGCCAAAGTTAAGAACAGTCCCGCATCATCACGCTCTTGAAGCCAAGAGTTATGTTTGTAGTTCATAGTTATTAAATATTTTTAAGTTTAAGTGCACCTTTTGTGCGAGAATAAAATAAAACAAATATTGATAAAGACGTAGCGTATTATCGCCTAATAAGAAACAACTTATCTTTATATTATATCTGATAAGGTTTATTATAGATTATCTAGAAAATCATTAATCTAAAATAAATATTATCATAGTACAGTTTACATGCTTTTCATTTCTGTTATGGTTATCGCTGAATCTCTTTTTAACGCGATCAGATTTTTTTTATTAATTATTAAAACGTTCATAGCAATTAACGAAGTAATATTATTATTCTTAAATCCATTGGGGGCAATACTTTCGCTTAGTAAAAATATCAGTTTGTAATTTTTTGTAATTCATTAATAATTTAAAACGACAGTTTATCGTTTTTGTGTGTATTTTGAAAATATAAATTAATTTTTTTTCATGATAAATTTCATTTGATACTTAATAAGATGCCGTTAGAATTATAAACAATGAATAAATACACACACACAATCGAACGCATGCAGCATATAATATTATGTATAACAAAGAAAGAGAAAGGGTAAAAACGAATGTAGAAAGAGAGAGACAAAATTCTCTATGCACTTTCGAGGTTATGAAATTCAAACTGAAATTTAAATATGTAAAGATATGATTGGTGTGTGATGATAAAATATTTTAAATTTTTTAAAATTTAGGTATTTAGATACGTTTGAGGGTATTTTATTAATGAACTTGTAAATATCGTTCGTGGTATTTATAATGGAATGGAAGCTATCAAGACATGTCTTTGTATGGAAAAAATACTGGCGCAGGTCACTGAATGCTGTCACCAAAGATAACGAGATGATGTTACACATGTTGAGATAAATTATGAAATAACTATTTGTTTATTGATTCAAGCGGTAAATTAGAATGATAAAGATAAATGCAAATTATTAATTATTTTTTGCTTAATTCGATTATTATGGTGATAAAAATAAAATAGACATGATAGTGATCACATTGATTAAAGTATCGATAGACTTCGCCAGAATCGGATTGAACATTTCTTTTCGTTGAAGGTGTAACTATATCAGTTGAAACAAATATAAAAAATGAATCTTCACTGTTAACCTTGTCGAAGAGGGCGCTATCTAATAATACGTTGTTATGTTGATGCTTAGCTTCTGCAAATTAAATTAAAAACATTCGCTAAATGAAAGCCATGACTAAATAGCTGAATCAATTGTTATTGTGAAACTTACATTTTTAACTAAGTATTGCAATATTAACGTAACAAGTGAGTAACGAAACATTTGTTTTTAGTTTGGGCTCCAATTCAAAAAGAATTTCCGCTTGTTTGTATAAAATATTTTAACAAATTAGCACTCTCTTCAATTTTTATTAATATTCTAGAAATCCCATGTTTATGTAAAGAGTTGTTGTCGATTGTCAAAAAACACCTTTTAAAATAGTCTTCCTACATAAATTAACAAAATGACATACCTATATTTTTATTCACAATAATTACAAATTTTTGAAATATATTTTTTTATTAAACCCGCTAAAATCAAGGAAATCAAAAGGTATTTCATCAAAATGATGTACCATTTTTGACAATATATATTTGATGTAAAACACTCATTCAGTACCTTTTATGTCTTTTAACGCGGGCAAATAAAATATTGATTCGACACTGGCAAAAATTTTCGTATAAATATGAAAAAAAGGTTTCTTTCCTCAGAACACGAAATGACGAAGATTCTTTTGTTGGTAGTCTCGGCCGTTTTGGCCTCCGCACAGGTGAGTCGACTCTAATACGTCATTTTTTTTATGATTTTCTTGTTTATTCTCTGAATATCTACGGGTGCTTCCTACATGTCTCAGTTAGGAACTGATATTTAAGTAAAGTGTCAAAAAAATAGTATGTCCCTTTCATTTTTGGTTTTCGCTATTGCATGCTTAAGAACTCTTTTGTAATTTTGTAAGCCATAAATTTGCAAGCCATTTAAAAAGCCTAGTAAAAGATGAACTCTGTTATTTGCATTTAATTTTCTACAGTAGACGTTATATCACTGTCCTAAATTTCACGCCAAGGATCGACGTAGCCAAATGTAACTCAGTGCTACGACTGTGCTTGTTATTAATTTGATGTAATACGTGAAAAGAATCCAAAATTATATGCGTAGGGCTGAGCTTTGATACGGTCGATTTCCATGTCTACTTCATTGGCCTTTTTTGGCCTAAGCTCCGTGATTTTTATCTGCCTTTTATTTGCTTGAATAATATGATGCCTTAATGAGTTTCGATATTTTTGAAAGATCTGAAAGAATACAGATTCGTTTGAAAGTCAAAACACCAAAGAATTTAATAAACAACGTTAAAACGATCATTTAAATTGATACTAAAGTACAATATATCGTTCAAATAACTTGTATTAACACTGTGGATTTTTTAATGAGAATTTAATTTAATTATTTTTCAGATGTCGCGTAGCGATGCAGCCCCGGATGGATTTTTGGCCATCAGTTAGTTGTTTTTATTTTCTTATTGATAGTATTAAGTGTGTATTTTTAAAAATATTTTTTAGATATTTTTACATAACGTCTATGATGCTGATTTTTATATTGTATTTATAAAAAAAGTAGTTGAGGCATTTTCTGAAAAACTTAATATTACATGTGTGAAAAAATAAAGAGCGGTCTTTTGGGAGAAGGGAGGACTTTTTAGAGAGAAAAGTAACCCACGACCTTCTCCTGGAAGAGATGAGTATTCCTGTAAAGTTTGTCTTCATTGGCATATTCTCTGCCCAAAGACATAGCGAACGAACAAATAGATTGATCTCTATGTATTAGACAATTATTCAAAATGTTCTTCCCTAAATTTTGGCGCACTGGAATTATATATTTCGCTTTGAAATATATGCCTCATCACAAAAGCGATCGCCAAAACATGTGTGCTTAAGTTTTATTTCTTTTTTTCAATTCAATTTGATTAAAAAGAACACAAATGCATCGAAGAAAGAATACTATTCTCTTTTTTATTGTGAAATAACAATAATAAATAGTAATAATAAAATAAATAATAAAGTACTAAAACATAAAAGTCTGTGGGATAGCTGCCACTTTATATTTATAATTTCGGTTCAATTGCGGGTTTTGTCACATGTTCGGTCACCGACCCGAACGATGAAAAGGCTCGTATAATCAAATTAGAATGGTATACTTCTAGACTCCTTCATCATCCAGGGGTTGCCGGCAGAAAAAGAACAGTTTCCTCATCAAGTGAATCTCGCGATGGAGAAGATGAATGGAGACTGGCAGAGATGCGGGGGCTCACTCATCAGTAACAGATGGATTCTTACTGCAGCTCATTGTGTTGTTGGGTAAAACTTTAATTCATATTCTCCATCTAATCTCTCTAAAAAAGCTCCAGACACTGCATGCCGACTCCAAAAACACGTGTTATCGAGAATTTCTCATCGTATATTTCCATATCACGTTAATATTCCGTCACTTTACCAAATGCGATTTGTAGAAAGTCTTACATTTAACTATACAAATTTCCAAATACGGGAATCTCACAAGATGCATTCGATGAAATTAAGGGATGTTAGCATAACCCAAAAGGAAGCAAAAGAATTGAGGTTTGTCAAACGCTATTTGATATTGTCTTTATTTTTATTGAATAATATATTTATCTAGTCTCGATATTGTAAAAAAACATTAATTTATTTCTTGTCGCATAACAGGATGAAGAGGATCTACGTGCGCCTCGGCTTGATCGACTACGGGGAAGCCAATTTGATAATTGAAACGAAGAAATTCTTACACCACGATGAATACAATAATAAAAATTACAACTATGATATGGGTCTCATAGACCTCGAGCAGGACGTTAATACATCAGGTATCTAAAATGAGAGCTGCTCGTTTTTTCTATAATAGCTTGGGTATTTTATTATTATCGTTTGTTGTTTAAGAACAAATTTGAAAAATAAAATCAGATTATTTGATGTTGATACGGAGTTATAACGAGTGGAAGTGATGTAACTTTTAAAGACTGGTATTTTAAAAATCCAAAATATACACATATCATATAAACTCTCCTTGATCTCATATTATATTAATATTTTATATGGTCGGTTATAAAGTCAAATTATAAATGTTATAGAATCGAGCAACGGTTATGCGATCGTTTGTATTGATATGTCATAGAGAGAAGAAATTTCAAATAAAGTATGATTGCCTAATAAAATATGAATTTTTCTAATAGTTCATAGAATTTTGTTTATATTTTTCTTCTTTCAGACACCGTCAAAACCATTCGGCTTCCGACCAGATCTCAAGCAAATGATTCTTTCGCCGGGAGAGCTGCCATTGTTAGCGGTTTTGGATTTACCGTAAATGGTACAATTGAACGTCTTTATGCATCAGATTTATATATTATTTTACCAGAAATGTCATAAATTTTTTGAGAAGAGCTCGACGAAAGCAATTTTCTCGAACTATTAATGAAAAGGAGAGCTACAAGGAAGTATAACTATACTTTTTTTTTATTTAAGTAAGCTGAAATCTTATTAAAGGTTTATTTCAGCTAAACAAACAATTGATAATTTACATTCACTTTTAAATTTTAAGTTCACATTTGTTTAAAAATTTAAGCTCTGCATACATGAAACAATATTCGAAGAAAGTAAACAACTTTTATTGATGTTTCAAATTTCTTGAAAGTTGAAACTAAAGTCTGAATAAACTTTTTAATAGACCCAATTTTCGAGTGTCATATACAATATAACTATACTGATACTTTATTATGAAATTATGTAGTTATTGAGTTTGTTTTCTAACTTAAAATTCTCTAGAGATAATTTCACTTTTAAAGAAATCATTATGGACGGATCGATTGATTTTTGTATCGGAAAAATGTAAGAGTGAAAGAAAAAAAATGATTTAAATAGTCATGTGAAGAGATTTTCAGGCATACCGAAAAGGCTGCATCTTTCCAAATAAATGTAATTGTCTTTTGTATGGTCAATCCGATTGAATTGTCCAACTGGTTTACCGACTGATATTCCTAGTTCCTTACACATAGTCGTGTCACATAGTTCACACATAATGTGATCAAAAATTTATTCTATACAGCCACACGAGTATTTGAAAATTGATCGGTAGAAGTAATATGAAACTCAGCAGTGAAATGAACGTAGCCTGAAATAAGCGCTGTAAATAGAAGAACGCATAATATTTTTTAAATGCTTCTACATTTCCGCTAATGAATTAATTACGCGTGCCATCGTGAAAAGTTTTGGTCTGAAGACATTCGCACTGTAACATATATCTTAAAGTTTGTATTGCTACAGCAATATAAAATCAACATAAACAATTATAACTATTATTACTATGGTGATCGTCTATAATACATTACATATGTACACTTTATATGTTCCAGAGGGGCCAGTATCTGAAACACTTAACTATGTTGATATGAAGGTCATAACAAACGAAGCATGCCAAAAAGACTACACTCCCGGTTCAGTTATAGCGTCCACAATTTGCGCTGTCGGTGAGCAGAATCCATCACAAGGATCTTGCTATGTGAGTGCCTTTTTATAAAACATTAAAATATTTTATCAAATTTATAAAAAGAAAATAAAGCAGCAGAAAAATAAATCTAAAAACAAGATCTAAAAAGTCCCATAGCTATTGCAACCTTTCGCGGAATCTCGCGGCAGATACTTTATAGTAAATGTTTAAATACTTTTAAAGGTATACTGTCATTTTAATGTAGAAGTAATTATATTATTTTACAATTTGAAGGGTGACAGCGGTGGTCCACTAATCATTAAAGAGAAAGACGGTCAAGACACACTTATTGGAGTGGTCAGCTTTGTCAACGTTCTCGGATGTGACAGAGAATTCGCGTCAGGATTTCAGCGCGTTACCAGTTACATGGATTGGATCTCCGAGAAAACTGGAATCGTCATTAAAGCATAATATAGCGGAAATATAAAGGAATTCAAAAATATATGCTAGTAATAAACGTAAGACATCATAAAAATGTCAGTATGTTCAAGATAAACAATAATGTAACATGAAAAATATTTTTTTATATGTGAAAAAAAATAAAAATCAAGAATAAAAAACTATTGTGTCGGATGGTTATTTTAAGACTTAGTGATATGATAAGAATATAAAAATAAGTTTAAAAATTGCTTCCGCTATCAAAGACACACCCGCTTTAAAAATTACTTCCGGTGTGACATCATTTCCCCTATCAAAAGTCACTTCCGCTTTCGTAACCACTTCCGGTGTGAGATCGCTTCGGCTTTCAAAGATACTTCCGGTGAGACATCATTTCCGCTTTCAAAAGTCACTTCCGCTTTAGAAACCACTCCCGGTGTGAAACCGCATTCGCTTCAATAGTAACTTCTGGTGTGACATCAATTCCGCTTTCAACCACTTCCGCTTCCGGTGTGAAGAAGCTTCCGATCACAAATACACTTCGGCTTTTAAAATCACTTCCGGTGTGACATCACTTCCGCGTTCGTAACAACTTCCGGTGTGAGATTGCTATCGCTCTTAAATGTACTTCCGGTGTGACATCATTTCCCCTATCAAAAGTCACTTCCGCTTTCGTAACCACTTAAGGTGTGAGATCGCTTCGGCTTTCAAAGATACTTCCGGTGTGAAATCATTTCCGCTTTCAAAAGTCACTTCCGCTTTAGAAGCCACTACCTGTGTGAAATCGCATTCGCTTCAAAAGTCACTTCCGGTGTGACATCACTTCCGCTTTCAAAACCACTTCCGGTGTGAGAAAGCTTCCGATAAAAAATACACTTCCGCTTTCAAAATCACTTCCAGTATGACATCACTTCCGCTTTCGTAAGAACTTCCGGTGTGAGATCGCTCTTAAATGTACTGCCGGTGAGACATCATTTCCGCTATCAAAAGTCACTTCCGCTTTCGTAACCACTTCCGGTATGAGATCGCTTCGGCTTTCAAAAATACTTTCGGTATGACATCATTTCCGCTTTCAAAAGTCACTTCCACTTTAGTAATCACTTCCGGTGTGAGATCGTTAGGTTAAGTTAGGTTAGGTTTTTTTTTTTTACTATGGGTGTCGGATTCTGTTACCCTGCTTGTTATGTACAAG
>JAGVSQ010015530.1:0-10107 GCA_022683975.1 Rhyacophila evoluta
GAAACCCGGGTCGCTAACAGTGATCTCACATATGGAAGTTTACCAGTCTTAAATATTAATTATATAATTGTAATGTCTTCGACATATCATTGAGAGATCAATCTAGTATTCATAATAATAGAAATGATAACATTTTATTAAAAAATAAAGGTTTTCAAAATAAGGTGACAAGCCGCACGTACGCACATATATGTCCATACTACTCGAAGGGTTAAGCACCACGTATCATGTAAGTATAACATAATAGTCGATTATGTAGGTTTGGTACCTCAACTTTATACAATTTTAAATTATACTATCTATCGGAAGAAGCTAATTCATCGTTGACTGTCAATAAACATCAAATTCACGAAACCAGTTCACGTTCGAGCGCCAAATTGAATTGCGTTCGAATATGGATACGAACTAGACAGGTAACCGCCCTATGACCACGTTCACGTGCCAAGTGGACGGCAGCATTTCCTAATATTGATATACTGAGAAAATTCGAATTGACTTACTCCACAGCCACACCTGGAGTTAAATAAGGAAAAACGAAGCCCCCATAATATAAATGCATAGTGCCATAAATATTCTTTAAAAGATTTGGTAATCGTATAGGATATTGATGAATTGTTTATAGAAGGCACTTAAATATTTTAAAATGCATGAACATATTAAAATATGCCTTCAGTGGTGTTAAAATGTAAAAGTACCATCACTTTAATTGCGTTCGAAGCAAATTATTTAAACAAAGAATTGATTTATTTTATTTAAAAGACAAAGTTAAAGTACTGCATACGGTGTAAATATGTTTATAATTTATAACTGTAGCAAGTTTCATAATACAGAATGTGTATAGTTAACTTTGCAAACTTTGTTACATTTATGTATATTATAAATTTAAAACTATGCTCGCTCCAAAACTAGAGCATATGAATCACCGCAATGTCACGACCCATCTTGATAGATACAAATATATACACTATGTACAGTGAACCGACATACTGTGCGCATCCATTCCTGCATTTTTAAATTATTTTATGCAGCAAAAGAATCAAACCAAAGATCTTCAGTTTCAAGCGAGGGCTTATGCAACAGTTTTTTTACTATTTTCGATGTGACTTTTCATCACTTTGATTGGTTTATTGAATATCCACGGAGTGCCATATGAAAAACAAAATCTATTTTCAATGAATTAGATATTCTATAGAATATTATATACTGTATTTTTATTCGCCTATGATCCAGCAATCATATGGCTTTAAAGAAATATCTCATATACCTGTACGTATTTAAATATTTGTTTTTTTATCTCCTAGAAATTTCATTAAAATACAAAATTATTCTCTTAAGAATAATCTAATAACTATTTTAATGCAATACAATATCATCGTTTACGATAATAGCAAGAGAAGCTAACAACGATGTTGTATTATATAATAGTTTATTTCGTATTATACTCAATATATATTTTTTATTTATCAAACATAATTATAAATGGCACCGTTTTCTCCTCTATTTAAAAAAAACCAAAGGATCAAAGGGAACAAAAAGAGGTATTATTATATTTATAATAAACGGCTTCATATCCTTTGTATACGGAACTCTTTTTTTACACGGTTTTAAAACAATATGGTGGTACATCCCAGATTTTTTTATCTAACTACAGTAAATTTGATAAGAAATATTACACAGGCTCTGGATATCTGAAGTGATGAAAGCGATGTCGTACAAAATGTGCGTAAACGGGTTCGTCTATTGTCTGATAATGAATGAAGTATTTCTTAACAAAATTAAAGTACAATAAACAATAATGATTTTAATTATTTGGTATTAATTGATTTTTAAACAAGGAAACCAATTCACCATTTTTTTTAAATTTTAGTATACTTTTTACACGATTTTGTGTGGAACGTATCCACCGTTTAAAAACGTTTGGTATACTGTCCATAGTTCCATCATCAGTCGTTTTTATTTCTGAATATTTCGCGTAAAACAGGGGTTACCCAACCGATGTTGTCATGTGACTGCAGTGTGCATTTCCAGGAAAACTTCAAAGATTACTTTGCTAGTAATATGCCGCGTTGCACCGAGCGTGCTCATCGATTTTACCATTAGAGCAACGGAGTCCATGTCGACCTCATTCAAGTCAAACGCCTTGAAGTTTAAGTATAACATTATTTGAATATACAAACAATACATATTCCTCATACCGATGGCTTTAAGTGGAAATTTGCTTGTTCTACGATCTATAATTTACTCTTAAACATTATTTTGATTTGATGCGTGATTTTTGAGTAATTTTGTAAAAACTAGAGAATACCCCATTTTAGGTCACTTTTATCTACCTAGCCGCCGCCGTAGCTCTTCTCGGCGGAGGGTTAAAACATAGGATAGTCATATTGGGCTATAACTGAAGCGATTAAAACAATAAAACCTTTACCTTCATATATTAAATTTATATATACTATATACCCCATAACGAAAGTGATTTAAAAATACTTATGCTACAACTGTTATCAACTAGATTGAAGGTTCTTAAAATTTTCCGGAAAAATTCTCTTTGACTGTGGTTTGGTTAATCGTTAATTCTAGGAATCCTACAGTGACTTAATTATAGATAATTTTTATTGTATGCAACAAGATATATACATATTTTTATCTCTTTACGTAAATATGCCATATGTGCATATTGGTAGTGTTCTATGGGCGATGGTATTGATGGTGTGAAATTAGACTGATTCGGTGAGTTATGGAAATTTTACTTTGGGGAATCGGGCGACAGGATTTGAAATGAACGCCTTGCAATTGGAACACCATGTTAACGTAAGTGTGATAGTAAACGTGTTCACACTGCACTTAACCATATGAATGGAGGTAATGTAGACAATTGACGATACTCGGAAATGGCAATTGCTTCCAATGGCCAGGCCGCGCCTTCTGTGTTCGAAATTCAAAATATAACTCTCTTCAGAACAGTGTTTCTATAATATGAATCCAGTAATATATTATTTTGCCGAAGTTGTACTTGATAAACAATAATATATATATATATTTATGTGTGTGTGAGTAATATATTGACAGTCTATTATATGGCAATTAAAACATCGATTAATAGATATATTTTTTTTTCTTCTTTTCATACCATGTTCGCTCCCAGAGTCGACCATATGGCTCGCTCCCAAAGTGAAGCATATTAATCTATCTACACAATGTGAAGA
The DNA here is from genome assembly GCA_022683975.1 of Rhyacophila evoluta. Taxonomy (NCBI): domain Eukaryota; kingdom Metazoa; phylum Arthropoda; class Insecta; order Trichoptera; family Rhyacophilidae; genus Rhyacophila; species Rhyacophila evoluta. The sequence goes on from JAGVSQ010015530.1 coordinate 3,204, forward strand.
TATCCACTCCGAAAGAGGAGTATATGGATCTCAGCAATGTGAAGACGTCTTGACAGATTAATTTTTACGAGAATTGTTTGTCAGGCAATTGCTTAACTCGATGGGCATCCAGTTCTGTATTTTTGGATTTTTTAAATCCGACAGATGGGGAAACGAGCTCTCATTTCCCGGATTGCTAGGCGCGCAAGCAATATATTTTTTAATGATTTTAATCGACGAAACTGATGTTGGTAGGTAAAAATAAAGTTAAAGAAAAAAACATAATATTCATCATTAAAGTTTCAATGCTATTATAGGTCTAATTAATGTAGGCTGGTATCCGAAAGGTAAACGCACGCGATTCGGTACCGAACATTACAGGTTCAACTTCTACAGCCGCCAATAATTTTAAAATTTCACAGGAGTAACTGGACGCCTATTGGGTTAAGACCGATTCTCGTGAATAAAAATAAGTCAAATGGATCTTCAGGTTACGGGGATCCATGTATTTTAATTCCAAAGTGGATATATTCGTACTGCAGAGATCTATATCTCGTAATTTATTTCTTGGGTTATTTTTATTGGTTTAATTTGGTAAATTCAATATTTCGGCAACAGATTGTCATTTAATTCAAGTTCGTTACGGTATGATATTCGATATGTAAATTTGACGCAGATTATTATAATGCTAGTTAAGTAATAGATAAAAAAAATATGTATCGATCGTTTCAAAACTGTGTTTTGGGTGCAAAGAATATTTGAGAATCGCTGCTCTAGTAAGAGTACGTATCGAACGTATATTTTTATTTATATTTCGAACAGAATTCATCCGTGATCGGTAAATGGCATTCCATTAAAGCGACCGACGTGAACCTCGCACGAATTGTGAATATTAATGCACGCCACATCAGACACGAGAGCTAAAATATAATGGGATAACATATTGAAGACTCGATTGCGCTAAATGCGAAAGCAGAGGGAGAAATTTCGCTTTATAAAAATGGTACCAGAGTGTAAAAGCGAATTTCATTACAGTCGTTCAAAAACAGACTGACATATCTACTGTGGAATATTTTATTTTATTATTTTATATTCTATAGCAAAATGTCAGTCTAAATAACGTATGATATGATAGATCAACGATTTCGTATGTTTGAGAATCGCACAGTTGACTAGAATGGACATATGTGCGTATACACCCTACCATTGTAAAGGCGTACAAGTATATGAAAATTTGTAAAACTCAACCATCAGTATTTTTGCCATTTTAATACCAAAGATAATAGTTGAAAACTTATGTTTTAAGTGGACGAAACCGGTCATCTATTTTAATCTTGAATAATGTCAGTCTAAGAAAAGTAAATGCCACTAAGAAAATCAAAATTATATTATGTATAAGAAATATACTAGTTGTTTGTTTAATTATCAATTATATTAAAAAATGTATTTTTTTACTCATGGATATGTATAGTGGCCAACTCTGTGAATTTCTATTATATTTATTGTAAAATTAGTCCCCGGTAGCGTAGAGGTTATCATGCACGCCTAGCATCTGGGTAATGCGAGTTCAATTCTCAAATATGCCGGATTTAAAAAAAAACTAAAAAAATAAAGGATTGAATGGTTGAGCAATTGTCTGACAAGCAGTTTTCGTGAAAGATAATCTGTCAAAACGTTTCTTTACATCGCGGAGATCCACTTACTCCAGTTTAGGAACAGGTATCTTCACACTGTGTATATCCGTATGCTCCACTTTAGGAAAAAGCATGGTTAATAATGCCATTGGTAAAAATTATTAGATTCCAACCAATGCCGAATGATAAGGTAAAATCTGCCGTGATAGATTGTTCGTTATGTCGTTACCGTGTAATGTGCGCAAGTGAGACAGTGCTATAATAAAAATGACATTGGTAAGATAGAAATAGCAATACTGTGAGAAGATTTCACCGGCTCGAACGAACTGAAATAAAAGCTTTAAAAACGGGATTTTAATCTTAATTTTACAAGTATAATATGATAGCGACAATACCATTTGTAAAGAATATTTAAATTATTATAATACTAATGAGATTACTCATGATTAAATATGGATTTCTATTAAACACTCAGTTGGCAGTATTAAAATTTATATTCATAATAAAAACGCAATTTCGACATTGCGAACAACTCAAAATTGAAGACAATGTATTAAAAATCATAATTGAACACAAATTTTACGCATACATCAAAGGATCACTGTTCGATTTGAATGTTATATTTGAAGTCAATAATGTGATAATATCCAATAGTATAATGTAATTTTTATAACCATTAGCTATGTCTAGATTATAGCATTCTCAGATTTTCTGATTCTCGATAGCACTTGCAACCACTTCTTCTTCCTTATTAATCCCATCTGCCAATTCACAACAAATCTACTGTGTTAGTTTCTAATATCTTCTCCAGTTTATTGAAAATTGGCCTCTAACAAGTGTGTGACAGTGTGACGCCTAATTTTTTCTCTTGAAGTTGTTATTTTATAATTGTATTGTGTTAAATTTATTATAATTGATAAAATAAATACAGAAACGTAACAAGGTTTAAATTTCTCTATTATAATACATATAACAATTGGATAGGTAATACGAATTTAATCACTTAAAACACCAGCCCGAGGGGTATTAAAAATAGTAACTAAGAAAACTCGGATGGTAATTCAATTCTGTTTGACGGTAAATGAAAACCGACAATTTGAATTAAACTATACGCCATTTTCATTACGGAGCTTTCCCATCATTTTATATCTCTTCATAAAATAATGCTTTAGGCTCTAACAGCGTATGAGGTTATTTCGGAAAGGTGATCTTTATTAAAATTATACTGAAAATGTGAAAAAGTTCCTATCTATAGCATTCAAAACATTACGTCACATATAAAACGGTAATCACATAACTAACCCGTGGGCATTAAGCTCGAAAAAATGCCACCGACTTTTAAGTATCTCTCGCGCATTAGGCCCGGTCAGGTTCATTCATTAAGTTTTTATTTCACCGTTTTTAAAAAGGGTGTAAAGCATCGAATTAATGACTTCGGATAAACTACTACTGAGTTTAATGTTAAAAACGGTACATACAAGAACACCGGAAATGCGTAAACATAATCACTTAAAACGAAATCATATTACGTAACATAACCTGACCTAATGTCCAAGGATTGTTAAAGCAACAATTTATCAATTTATAGTTAATGTTTTCCGGAGACTTTCCGTGTAGTTTTAATCCCAGAACTATTTATAAAATACTAATGTTAGTTGAATCGAGCTTAAAGCTGCTTACGGGAACGATAAATAATTTTGTAGGTAACGCTCAACTGTCAAAAACGTTTACGTAATAATAACTATTTTCCTTTACTTATGGCAAAGTGAACATATGGGGCTAATACTCATAAAACACCGCGTAGTATGTCCAGTGTTTCTCTAACTATTAAATAAATAAGGAAGGAAGTAATTAAACATTTGCAGCAGTTTATAAACGCGATCCATCATTTTACACCTTAACACCATTATTTAATTGAGATATATTATTTGTCGTTTTATTTTCAAGTAAGTCAGTATATCGAACGATTTATATATACAGTTTGATTTAAATATTTGCAACAAAAATCAGGTCAAGTCCTTTTGTAATACATTTTAATGTAGGTTGATATTTGCCTATTTACTTTGCAGTTTTTTTACTGAAAGCACTCGAATTAAAAACATTTATTTATTCTATTGAAAAAAAAACTTCTCGAATTGCGTATGATATTTTTTTTGATTGATGCCCATACTTATTCAAATTTTGTTACTGAAAAAAAGCAATATTTCATGAGTTACGCCAGATTTAGTGTTTATATTACATATATATTGCGGAAGCAATCTGGATAACGTATTGTTTCCCAAAACTACGGTGAAATACAAAATCCATCGCCCGTTTACACCTTTTCAGCTGAAACAAGATGAATAGTTCCTTCGGGAATACGCATATTAGTTTAACCCAGAGCGCGTGACTGACTCTGTGATGTATGACTTATCTACGAGGCAGTCTCGCGCCGTTCTCTTTTGAAGCCATATTCCAAAATCTACATAGATAAATAAGTATCTTCAATATGTACACTAAAAGATACAGATAATCGAACACAATCAATGCCAAATATTCAGATTTATACAGATGTTTCGAATTAGTGTCTTGCCGGCCAATATTATAGAAGAGATGTTACAAATATACCAAATTGTCAATACCCTACATTTTTACAGAATCTTTGAAAATTCGATAAATATTTAGATGAAATAAACAATCAAATATTATATTTTAAAGGAAAACTAGAAACGAATACTGGTGCACCAATATACTGAACTCTCTTTGTACATGGTAGATACGTTCCACAGAATACCATGTAAAAAAGTATACTAAACTAAAAAAAGGTGGATAGATTTCCTGGTATAAAAATCAATGTACTTCAATATTCAAGTAGCAATGATTATTCAGACAATAGACGAACCCGTTTATGCACAGTTGGTACGACATCACTTTCATAACTTGAGATATCCAGAGCGTTTATAATATTTCTCTTCAAATTATCGGGTTTACTGGATTAAGACAACAACAAAAATTGGCAGCTGTGGTACCATGTTATCTTGAAATCATCATGTAAAATACCACATAAAAAGAGTTTGGTGAGTTACATTACAATGGTGTCATCAATGAAGAGATGCTCCAATTGAATGATGAAGAAGAAGAACTAAATGAATCTAAAGAAATGGAGAGTGAACCGAACGCGCGCAAGTGAATCAATAATCGATTGATTATTAATAACAGATGTTTTCTTCGTCGAACGTAGGAAGTTATGGAAGTATGATTATCCTAAGTTTTCCTCCTTCCAAAACTGATGGACGGACTACTGACATCGATGAAGAAATGCTTCAGTTGAGTGATGAAGAAGACAACTCAAATGAATCGAAAGAAATGGAAAGAGAAACTGATTAATTATTATCAAATGTTTTCTTCGTCGAACGTAAAAAGTTGAAGAATTTTAATAACTTTGAAGTGAGCTGGTACTTATACTACTACACCAAAATACACCATATTGGTACTCGTTTTATGCATAATTTTACGTTCTATACCTTACTGATAGACAACTTTTTGATTTGATTAATCGTTTTTGAATTATTTTGTAAAAACTGAAAAACGCCCTATTTTAGGTTACTTTTATCTACCTAGCTAATTAAGCTCACTTCGGCGGAGGGGGAAAACTTACGATAATCATACTGGGCCATCCTTGAATCGATTAAAATCATAAAACCTTTACCCTGAATTTGTTTTCGTACTTTTATCTTCCCCAGCAACTGGCCTGTTACTGCATAATACTGTCATGCTTAAATCGTAGTCAATCAATGATTTGATATCTAAATATTTTAATATTACCACAACTGATGTACAATTCAACTCGATTATTTTCGCATTTTTCCTACTTCAAAAATTGCGGAATAACTGAATTAAAATAGCGACAAAACTACATAGATAAAATCATTTACACAGTTCTTTATTACTGATGTGTATGAGTTTTGAGCCAAAGTGCATGTTGCAACGATACATTTGCTCGTATTTCAATAGACGAATGTAGATTAAAGATTATATTAAACAAACGCCAATAATTTAGACGCGCAGGAGATTTCTGGCGTTAAGCGTATAAGTGTAAAACACTACAAGAATAATACGGCTTATAAATTAACGACTTTTTTATGAAAGTAATTCATTTTACAGTATTAACGAAAAACCATGTAATTGGCAGATATGTCGGATATTTAAATGTATACACCTAATTACGTGTGAATTTTTAAGCACAATTATTGAATACTTTCACTAAAGTGTCACTTTTCATCATGCAAGAATACATTACTCTGGTAAAATTATGTCAGTGTAGTTGATTTTATTGCAGAGGTTAGTGTTACTTGGAAGCCCGGAAATTTAATAATGCAGGCCGCTCTTTACATCAGCGTCACTCGTTTTAAGAAGCTTCGACGTCTATTATCCAACGGCGAACGTGCGAAAAAAGCTATCGGTGATTAGGGCACGCCGTTGGAAGCTATTCGCGAGTGAGCTTTTTAAGTTCGAAAAGAAAAAGCAATCGGCCAATGAGTTTTATTGGACAGATAAAAAGCTATCGTTTATTTTACAATGTGATAAAGTTTTGAAATTTGTAGCTGCGCGGTTATGTTACAAATTCTCATATAAACTTACTATCAGCAGATGGTTTATATTTACGACCTATCAGAACTAACTGCTTTCGCCTAGAGCTTCATGAATAACTTAACTCAGTTTTATTCTCATAGACGAGACTTATCCAATTTTATCAATTATTTATTATACGGGACAATAATAAAATACTTGCGTAATGATATTTTACAAAAATACATGTATTTTAATGATTATTCCATATTTCTTGTGGAGCTTATTTATGAACACCACATACCACCTACAAGAATTCCCGTTGCCCGCCAGTATTTTTGCGCTCTCCCTGATTATATCTGCATCCCGTAACTCTGCGGAATATATTATTATTTCGTAGAAGTAGCATTCATATTATTAATTAAATTTGTTCCGAACGTGGAGCATACGAGCCTACACAGTTTGAAAAAAGATATTTTTTCGAAGATTGATTGTAAACCAAAGTTAATACCTACAAAGTTCCGTCAGAATAGTTTAGCTTAGATAACCAAGCTGACTCCAGACCACTTCGTTAGCCAATTTATTACAGGCCACGGTGGTTTTGCCGCTAAGCTGCCTCAGTTTGGCTTTGTTAAACAGCCAACATGTCCTTGTGGCTAACCAGAACAGGATGCTAATCACATTCTGTGAGAATTTCCAAAAATGTGTACGGAGCGGGAAGAGTTACTCAAGTCGGTCCAACC
>JAGVSQ010015531.1:0-10107 GCA_022683975.1 Rhyacophila evoluta
CCCACATATAATGTAGCCTGAAGATGCCGAAAGGCGAAACCCAGGTTGCTAACAGAGATCTCACATATGAAAGTTTACCAGTTTTAAATAATTTAGAATTTTTACTAAGTGTTCTTCCTTAGTATTGAACAAACACCGATGATATAAAAATCATCTCGACAGATTAGTTTTCATGAGATTCATATCCATTGAAATCTACTTGCTTTTTTTGATATTTAAAAAAATTTATCTCTTTTAAGATTTGACCCCGGAACCTCCAGTGCCATGTTCTCATATGTTTACCAACTCGTCCACTAGAGGGGACTGATTTATATCTATATACACAATTACAAACTTGATTTAGAAATGAGGGTTTTATTAGATGTACATATGTAGTGTTTGCTTACTTCGACTCCTTTTTCATCTGCAGTCATTTTTTTGTCACGAATATATTTGAAACTGGTAGTCTTTTGTTCACCTCTTACTCTGACATTTCCAGTTCCCTCCATTATGAATTTCTGTCCTTCATATTTGCTGTGGTATGTAGTCCTAAATATGTAAAACAAATAATTGTAATAATAGTAAAATAACAAATATTATTGGGACAATACTTTCAGAAAAGATTCAAATATAGGTATTATCAGAAAATATAAATTAAATCAAAGTTATCATTTACTCTGTTTTTAAAAACTGATGAGCGAGATAAAAAGATAAGTAAGGGATATTATACTGAAATCCTCTATAGTATATTCGTATGAAATCAAATAAAAATATAGAATATAAATTGTAGGTAATTGCATATTACCATTACCATTATGAATGTGGTTTATCACACATTGTGCATTTTAAAGAACAACATATAATGATTTATACTTACACTCCACTGAGAACATTGTTTCCATTTTCAGTGGCGAAGAATTGAATCTTATGAGCTCCTCCAGTGGGTTCATTATTGGCTTCAAAATGTAACTTCTCGGCATTGAACTTAGGGCAGTTGATGTCGACTTTGATCTTGAAATCATCAGCTCCATTCAATTGTCCATTAACCATCATATCCAGATTGAAGTCTCCATAGTTTTCCACAATAGCGTGTCCCTCAACATCATGCTCAGAAAGTTTTACACTCTTAATGTAAAGTCTGTAAAATTAATGGTTTTTAGAAAATAATTCAAATTTACATGAATTATTATATTGATATAAGTATGTCGTATTATCATGTAACAAGGTGCAATAAAGATCATTAAAACATTGTAATAGCTGAAGTTAATGATAGCTAAAGAGTTTTAAAATTTAGTTTATAGTGTAGGCACCCATATTTATACTGTTGTGCTGCCACTTTTTGTTCTTAAAACATTGAATCGAGCAAATTATGCTAGTTGTCGAAATATGGAATTTTGAAATAGAACAATTATTCTTTAGGGAAGAGAGTTACATTTTTTTGTGTAGATATTTTCAATCAGCTTTACTGAACATTAATTTTTAATATAAATATAGTAATATGAAGTTATTGATATCTTCTAACTTCTGAAGTTTGTTTTATATTTCGAAATTTTTAGAAAAGTTATTTTTAATTCTTGTTTTCCTACATTTTTTGAAAATCAATATTGTTGTTACTGATTATTTATTTATTATGGTAATAATGGAATATTAAATATAATATATATTAATAAGAATATCGATAACCCAATTTTTTAGCCACGATTTGTCGGATTTTTAGAGTATTTGTTTGATTTTTTACTGTTTAAGTTTATAGACTTTAATAATTATGGGAAATTTTATTGCTGTATGTCAGAGTTTCCCAATCTTGTGTTCAAAGTGTTGAAATAATGGAAAAAAAACTTAATTGTGAAAATTTTTAAAAATTAATGAATGGAATGCAGTGTAAAAGATCGCACTAATTTGGCTTTTATAATAAATACATATACTATGTCATAGTAAATATATGTTATTATAAAGGACATAATATATTTAACGAATTAGCCTACGCCACAAAAACGTCGGGAACCCCTGCTGTAGGTTGTGAACATGGATAATGATTTTTTTTTAAGCTTAACTTATTTCAGGTGTCTGCACTCATATTATTACACATAAGTATAATAGTATATAGGTTAATAATAAATATCAATCGACATGAAATTTTTACTGAATTTACGGTAAATTGTCATGTGAGTCAAATTAGTCTGAAAACTTTATTTTTACTAATTATATTCCATCTGCATCAAAAGAGAAATCATAAATATATGAAAGTCAAAATCACATAGAAATATTATAAACGAAATTCTCATTTACCTTCCAGGCTTGCTGTTGGGGCAAGTGGTCTTAATGTCAATAATAGATGTGGCAAACTTGTTTAGGTCAACATTTGAGTTTATGTTATATAATGCACCATCAACATCGACTGAGAAATCAATATTATGCTTGCTTGGTGAATCCGTCTAAGAACAAAAAAAAAATATTTAGTGTTTCATTGTCGCAAATTGTTCATATTCATGTCGAACAGTATCAAGGAAAACTAAAATTTGGTGACAAATGCGTATAATGTAACAGTATACACCAGTGTTCCTTCTAATTCTGAGTGACCTGTGGCCGCATTTTTGTTTTGTATGCAAGTTTCTCAAAAAAAAAAGAAAATATAGTATAGGGATTGCAAAACGAAATTCAGAACTCGAATTATTTTTGAATTCCGAAAAACATGAGCTGCTAGGTATGAAAGTAGAATTCTGGGATCGAAAATTGGAGATTTCTGGTTTTTTTTTGTCTCCTCCTATCTTGAAATTTCTACTTTGAAATGTTCGTGCAGAATTTTTGTCTCTAATTTTTACTTTCGTATCTAGGATTTGTAAAGTGAACAATTTTGTAGAGGCCTCCAATTTTCAAAAAAAATTGGGCGTGCGATTATTTTTTATGCAACATATGCGCACAGCTTAGAGACAATATTGGTATGCAGCTATGGAGACAAATATATTTTTTGAGCACTATAATATCGCTCTTAAACTATAAGGTGAAAAAGCTTGATGTAAAAATACATGCATATGTCATAGAAATATAAAAAAAGCCAAAATTTGTCTTATTATGAACAATGATATTTCTTAGTGAATATTTCAAATTGAAGTATAAATTACCTTAATTACTTTGGCAATATTGTAATTTTTTAATTATGTTAAATGTATTTTGCATTATTAGCTAATTTTACTATCTTGTAATTTAACTTATATAACATATCTATAAAGAAACTGTGAAATCAATGCTTTCACTTTTATAAAGAAATTTTTTCTTTCAGTTGCAGAAATAAATTAATTTCTTACAAATTGTAAGATCACTTACGGTCATTTTCAAGTGTTTCTTGATGCAGCCATATTTCGAGTTCTTAGGGAATGTGATTTCACTCTTGTATTCCTTATATTTATCATCAGGGTAAGTACGATATCCAGTAGAATGGAAAGTGTACTTGTCGCCATAAGAATCAAGTAGGAACTTGATTTCTGAATCAAGTTTGTTTTCTGAAGATAAAAAAATGTAAGCAATACATATTTTAAATAGTCGTATGTCTCATTAGTACGACATGCTTAAATTGAATGCAATTTTAAGAAAATGTTTTGAATAGTGAAAGTAGTCCTATCATAATTTTGAAAGAATTTCAAGCATGCTATTCATTCTCAAAATTAAATTTGCAGACTTTCATATGAATCATTATTTCTGACCCCAGTTTTGTCTTAAGCCTTCTTCAGTACACATAAAAAAACACATAAAATGTCGAAATACCAGAAAAAGAAATACCGAGATTTTAATTAACAATAATAATTTTAAAAAACCCTAAGATTATCTTGTGGAAATCCACATACTAACAACATTATCTTGACTATTTTGTCTTTTTATTACACCACTTAAATGCCTGTCAATAAAATATTTGCGTGTGTGTAATCATAAATTTAATTAAATGTAAACTAATTTTAACTCAGAAAGTTCAAAATTTCATGTGGAATCAGTTTGCTAAAATATTAAAGACCAAAAGGTTAACTGTGTGAAAAACCTCTTATATGCTATTATGGACATTTAATAAATTTTTTAGACTTCAGTGACTATTAATAAATAAAAGAAATCATCTCATTCCTTGCACCTACTCTTATGTTTTAGTGCTTTAAGTGTTTATCTACACATACGAATGCATAGTAATGATGTATAAGTCCGTATTTTATAGTTGTATTATCCTCAGAGAAGAGAATTGACATATATAGAGTCAGTGCCTTTCACACCCATCATTATAAAAGTCTTATATTATATAATAGTATATTCACGAAAAAAAAATTGTATCAATTTAAGGAAATCGTAAAATCATATTTCATTGATCACATATTTCAAATGTTAATCCAAAGATTTTATGGAAGTATAATATATAAAATTTGAATAGTTTAAAATTGATTTCAATAGTCGATAGTAAATGTATTGATGTTCAAATAAGAAATCTATGCATATTTAGCATAATCTTTTAATGTTTTCTATTTAAAATTTTTAGAAAAAAATTATGTAATGAATATATCTAGACTTGATATATTCAATATATTTTACATTTATGATACAGTGAAGGGCTACTATAAATTAAGAAAATGAAATGAGAAAGAAAGAATCTTACCTTCCAAATTTTTCACCACCTTGCGATACATGTCCCAAACAAATGGTTGGCGACCAGGCAAATTAAATCCAATCTTAAGTTTATCGACAGTGTCGTTCATCGTAATATCGCAATTGTACATATACATTTCATTGTTGACCAAGACTGTGATCAATGAAGAAACGGCAATACCATCCTTTAAATAATAAAAAATACAATATAATATGTATAAAGATAGCTAGCTGCCACGTTTCAAGTGTCAAATTGTTACATATTTTTACATGTTATTCACTACGAGATTGATTATATTGGATAGTGTGTTTTGTAGAAACACTCAATATTCAATTAATATTAGATTTACTATTGTCAAAAGCGACAATGTTAAAGTAGGCCATGACCAACCTCCAACCAACCTGAAAAACCAAATATTAGACAATAGCACTAGCCCTCCCTAACTTTGAAGAATTTTATATTAATTTATTTATAAATAATTCACATACTAAAATAGATAGAATAAAAATTAAATATAAAGTAATTACGTCTTCTCCTTTCTTGATAATGGAGACATCTTTGGTGGTGATTCTCATAGATTGCATTTTCTCTACAGGAAGAGTAATCTTTACATCGAAGTCATTTCTGAAACTGAAATTATTAAGATAAAGAAGAGTGTGAGTGTAAAAATTTTTATTGTGAGACATTCTTATTTTTTTAAAATATTTATTGTTGTAAAAATGGAATAGAAAAACATCCACTATTTAATTTAAGCAGTATGATGTGTAAGTGCCAAATTCTCTTTCTATAATACCTCCCCTTATTCTATATTAATAGAAGTTGTTTTTTTATAATATTGGCAACTTCATATTTTTATACAACCTATGCAATGCTTAAAATTGAAAAGGCAAACCGTCTAAAGTAAAAAATTGAAACAGATAAGGGCTTAATGAGAAACAGTGAAGAGAAAAATATCTATATTAAACTGTATAATAAATTTTCTAATTAAATATATCTTTTGCAGTACTGATAATTTAGTTTATGAGATTGGTTCTTGTATACAGTAATTGTACAGTGTCTAATTATTTAATTTAATTACATTTTTTCTTCGTTTGGACCGGGAGTTTGGATGAATGTTCCTGATCCATCGAAAGAGGTCTTGACTCCGTAATTTCCTTTAATCTTATATTTGACGTCGAAGTTAGTGCTGTCATCATCATTATCACTGAAGTCCAACCAGGTGTAGTAATTCAATTCGCTTGGGGCCATGGCTCCAGACAAACTTGTCTAAATCAAGTGAAACAGAAACTCAAATCAAAATTTAATCTACAATCTATATAACTTTAAAGCACACAAAGTGTAATTTATGATATTCATCATTTGGGTATATTCAAGTAAATATGAATGCTTAGCAAAACGCATATTAGCTGACAATATTAAATATAAGAAAAATAAAATATTAAGTTACTAAGGGATAGTTTACATCAATGACATTTTAAAAATGAATAACATGAGAAATCAATTAATCAAAATGCAAATAAATTTTGATAACATAAGCGCTTGTCAAAAATCATCACCTTAAATTCAACTTCAGAGCGTTCTTGTTTTTCTTTGACCGTTGCCTGCATATTACATACTACATCCTCTCCATTCTCCTTAACAAAGGTCAAGTCGAGGTCAATTGTTCCAGTGCTTTTGTTTTCATTGTAGTCATTAATCTTTGCCTTAAATACTACTTTATTTGGCTTAGCACCCTCGTTGGCCTTCTTTCCAATTGTCATTTCGACATTTTGATTAGTAAGCTGAGAAAAAAGATAAATACTTGAAAATTTTAAAAATAACATTTTCTCTTTTTTTTCTCATTTGGTTCTCTTCAATAAAAGTGTATGTTAGTTCTAATGTCAAGAAAATATTTTTACAGAAAAGTCTATGTATAATTTTAAAAACAAAATACATATTAGAATGGTAATATGTAATGGAAATATAAAAAAATCGTGTGAATATTGAAATCATGTATTATAGATACTGAAAATATGAAGGTGAATATTATTTCATATTTTCATGCAAAATCTGCAACTAAATCTTTTTCGGATTCTGTTTTTGCTTGTTTAAATCACATTTCAATTGTCTGTGTTTTCTGATGAAATATTATCTGTCATGCCATAAAGGGAATGAAAAATAATCACTTTTGAGATTCTCGATTGATCTTCTAACTTCTGTAAGAAGTATTTTCTGTCATATCAGAATGTATCATTGTCATAGATCATTGTCTATTTACAACTGAAATTCAACCACAGGCTAAGGACATAATTTTAAATCCAGAAATGTGAAAGTTGAATAAAATATGTATCTTAAAATTAATGCAATAGATACTTCTATGATCTAGTGAACGCAATTTTTATAAATGAACAAATTTATGTTACACTCTCTTTTTCATTATTATTCATTCATAACTCATTAAACTTTTCAGTCTTTGAATTTAATAAAAAATTCTTTATTATACATAATATAAATATATAGAGTCCTCAGTTCCGAGGCGTGCGCCATAATTTCTCGGTTGCCGGGGAGACCTGCTACTTGTTATTATATGTACATATTATGTAAACTTACTTGATTGTTAGTGCTTGTGACGTCACTGTAACCCAAGTTGTAGACTGTTCCAACAGAATCGTAGAAGTCAACATAGTATTTCATGAAACCATCGTTGGGGAGCTTAGTGCTTTCACTGATCTTTACATTCAATTTGATTTGCTTGTTATCATAGAAGAAAGAGTTCCTACACAAAATATTATTCCATTACAGTATTATATAAGGGAAAATGATAGTGTAAAATGTTCCTTGAACGTTTTTGTCGGTTCACGAGTGTTTTTTTCTTTCATTATTGATATTTATTTGTAAAAATTATCGTCAACAGGAAAAGGGGAGAATTGAATAAAATAGTAGCAAAAATATTTTAGATAGATTCTTTAGAAAAAAAAATTAAAAAATTAGAAATACACAAGATAAAAGCGCATACTGACCAAAATCGATGCATTTAAAAAAAAAGGAATTATTATGTTATCAATGACTAAAACTGACACATTTGTAAATATTTTAAAGAATCCTTAGAATAAGTTCATATTGAAATATAATATTATATTTTTATGAAAATTGATTTTATTTTCAGGAAAATATCTATAAAACTTATTGAATCAATGGTGGGAAGATTGAATGATCGTCCTTTTGTTACATACGCCATTTGTCAGTACGCATTTTTGTCAATGCATTTTTTTTGTGTGCAAATTTATCAGGGTGCAGGAAAGCCCACACTTACATGTCAATGAAATGATCATATGGAACTTTTCATTAGTAAATTCAATTATACTTTCTATATATATGTGCACTATAATAGCAGGATTGAAATCATTATTACAGCTTGAATAAAAATGATTACATAATATTTCAATATTTTTTTTTTATTGATAAATCAACAGCATTGTGGCACTAACTTTGAGTCGATATCATCGTCTTTTTTAATGGTAGCTGTGGTAAGTTTATACATCTGGCTTTTGTCTTTGCTGTAATCAGTATACAATTTCATTTCTCCAGTGTATTTGGGATCCTCCATCAGCAATTCGCTCGTAAGGAAGAAGACTTTGTTAATCTGAAATAAAATTGAAGTATTTTAGTATTGAATAAAACTAATACTGAAAAGAAAAATACATGCGGTGTGATGATGTTTCTTTTCATTGTATAGCGCTGACGAGTGGAGTGGTGTCGGTTTGAATGTTTTGGATTGTTAAATAACTTTAACACAAAAATTGCATTAAATTTTAATAATCTTCATCAGTAATATTTTCTTCTACAAGTTCAGTTGTAAATTAATAAAGAAAATAATAAATTGAGAATAAATAGAATTTAGTAAGTAGAGATTACAAGTAAATTAAAAATATATTGAGTTTTTTTATTTACCCTGTGTAATTCGAGAGTGAATTCTGCTAAAGCTTTCATGGTTTGAGGATTGATTGCGAATTGACCGTTGGCTGATACAAGGTCCTTCAAGATAAATTTCAAGCTTCCACTAAACTTCTCAAGATCGACTTTAGTATCATAGTCAAAGAAGCAAACAGATCCTTGAGTGATTTTAGCATGGCTGTCAAGGGTATTCTTAGTTGACACAAAAGCGGTGTCAACACTAAAACAAAAATTGAAACAAGTTAATAACATAAAATTTATACAAAAAAATAAGTGAATGTCTTTTGAAAAATTTATTTAAGAAAGTATGTTTTATGGTCACACTATTGAGTTCTTCACTATTGAGTCAACGTAGCTGACTTTTTGCAATCCATGTAAATCAGTGATTACAAAAATCATATTTTATTCTGTACGATCATTTTGAAACAGTCACAAACATTAATATAAATCAACATTAATAATTAATAATGAGTTGAATTTCATCTATTTCATACGTAAAATTGAATTTAAAGCATGGGCACCTAGAAATGGGGTGATAATAATCATTAAACCTTCTTTTTCATAAAAATTTACTGAGAAAGTGGCTGTTTATATTTTGTTTGTTTTCTGGTATGATCATGATAAATCGAAAAAGACTTGAAATATCAAAATACAATAGTTTACTTAATATCTTCCTTGTTTGGAATCTTAACACAGGCAGTCAAGAACATATTGACATTTTCATCAGCTTCATGTTGTTTCAGTGTTCCGCTGATTTCGTACTTGCCGCCAGGATGGAGATCTATATAAGCTTTATAGTTATCTTTTTCTTTTCCGACCTCATCAACCGCAACATACATTTCAGCACCTTGTCCATTGATGATACACTGTAATAGAATTGTACGAGTCAAGTCTTTTGTCATAGCAGTCTATAAATGTTGTAACTTAATGCAGCAGTGTTATAATCATGTTCACTTTGAATATGGGGCATTTGAATCTCTACAATGTAAAGGTTTATTCTATAAAATTGTTTTTTTGCGAGATTTGATTGTCAGCCAAATGCTCAGACGATTGAGCCATTCCAATAAACCAATCTACTCCTGCATTTATAGTTTTAAAATTTCTTTTGTACCTGAGGATTTGAATTCACAACATCAGGTTGCAAAGTACACGCTATGGTGGTACATAGCTGTAAGTGCATTCAATTATCACTTTAAAAATGTTTCATGATCACTCTATGAATAGCAAAATCAAATATCAAATTTTATTCTATTTTTTAATCTATCTGCCACTTATTATGGTTGTATATTCAACCATGTTTACAAAGAAATATTTTATACATAATTAATTATAAAATATTTTCTCTGCATCATACACAACACGAATTTTAGTAACATTTATACCTTTATTTTTCCATATTGTTGGGTATTCTTTTCCATTTTGTTATCAAAGTCAAATCCAATTTGAGCTGAGGTCGGTCCATATTTAACATCAAACAAAACTTTGTTCTTCTGGTCATTTTTAAATACAATATCAGACTTGTATTCCAATCCCATAGCAGGATAAGTCACTGTAATAATTAAAATTAAATAAAT
>JAGVSQ010015532.1:0-10107 GCA_022683975.1 Rhyacophila evoluta
ATTCGAACCCGCATTCCCCGGATCGTTAGACGCGCACGCTACCAACTACGCTACCAACTATATAATTATGTCGAATCAATTATAATTATTTAAATTATTACGAGCATATTCTATTTATATGTTTAAATTAGTCATAATATTTACTACAGTTGACTAACACTTTTTCAATAATAAAATTTGATTCCAATATTTTGCTATCTCCTCAGTGCAAAGATTCATCTGCGTACTTGTTAATAAGGTTCTGTTGACCATTGAACGTAGGATTTTTGTAAACTGAATACGTTATTAATTTTAAATTGATTATGTTTTTTAAAATAAAAATATCATAATTGCTTTTTTTAAATCTTTGTTTATAACATAAAACATAAAAACAGTAACAAAAAGCTCTAAAAAAAACTCCTAACTAAAAGCTCGCGCGTGGTGTATCTCAGTTCTTGTAGCCACATATTTACCTTTGCTTCCCACTCGTTGAATCAGGCAACATTCTACGTGACGAGTTGTTATGCGAATAAATTACTTACGTTGACATTAATTTATTGCACATACGACTACAATGTGATGGAGCTATTCAAAGTGCAATGCATCCAAAAATAAAAATTCTGCAATATGTCTAAACAGATTTATGGTAATTGCCAAAATCGCATTCTTAGCGTTATATAAAGCAGTGCTTCGTAGCTTTTAAGCTGATATTCGATACAGTTTTCCAATAGAAGAAAAAAAAAATTCGTTTATGATATAAAATATTTTTATTGGCCAATACGGGACATCAATCTACAACTCATAATATATATGTAATAAATATCGACACAATAAGGACAAAAGTATTAGTTCATAAATTATATCAACATATTCAAAGTAACCATACTTTTTACGTTTATTTGATGTTTTTAACTTTAAAAATTAAATATTTTCTAACTCAGTTGACTGATATTAATTATCTAACAGGTATAAATTACGGGTTCAAATTAAAAATTCAGTTTCAACAATAGGAGTTTTTATGTCATTCAAAAAAAAAAAAAATGCATGACATTATCCAACAGCACATCTATTTTCATTATACATTAGTGTTATAATTTACATTAAAGTATCACATGATGAATGACGCAATGTTGGCAACATTTAAATGCAAAGATGAAAGTAATTTTTGTATATGCAAACACTTCATTGAACTGTGAAAGATTGAAGGTTATGGATCACTGATCTGAAGTATTTCAAAATTTAAAAGATCATTTTTTCGAAAAGAGAGATATTATTACAATATATAAATATTACTTGAAAAAAAAGAGATTGAAATATGTTCTACTCATGCTAAAGCGATGCGATTGTGGGATTTGAATACGGCTATACTGCAGCAGTGACATTTTTAATTAATTCGCAAACAATGCAGGGCTTATGAATCACCCTGTATGTCCCGCGAGTGTGATAAGCGATAGGGAAAATGTAAACCGGTAAAAGAATATTTATTATGATTTGTGAGAAATAAAACATTACTTTGTCACTTTACATAAAGGGGATGCAAATTAATGTTCGTGGTGGCCCTCATAAATTACATGTGAAATTTGTCACTTTTTATGTACATTTTTTTCAACCTAAATATACGTTTGTTGTTACGTTATTATATACAACCTCGAATATTTTTTCTCAATTATTACGCAGTTAGTATATCATAAACGTAAAGTATAAATTATTCCAAATTACTAAGTTCATAATGTCCACTTTTTTATTACTGTTTATGTTCACGCTATACAAATGCTGTATCGACAGTTATTTATATATTTTAGTATGCGGGAATGTAAAATAAAGGCATATTCTTGGTAGCTGAGGTGTTGGCATATGTGTCTTGCATCCGAATATTGAAAGTTTAATTTCCACACCTACTGGACATTTAAAAAATAAAAATGCTGCTCATTTGACTACTTGATTCCCATTGGGTTGAACAACTGTTTAATAATCAATATTCACGAAAAATAATCTATCAAGACATGTTTTCACATTGTGGAGATCTATATACTTTTAAGGCGAATATTTTCACACTATAAAGATTCATATACTCTACTTTTGGAGCAAAATCGTGTAATATAAAAATTTGTAGTGTATTTTTTTACATTCATATATTTCAAGTGCATTTTTAAATAATATACCGGACCAAGTTGAAACCACGAACAACATATAAATATACATATTGCTTAATAATAACATACTCTGTAATCTGGAAATAAAGGGTGCACATATACATTAGTATAAATTATATTGTAAATTGTATATTCATAGATTTGATCAATTTTCACATTTAATTGACACATAAATCTATTATATATTATATGGATTTATATTTTAAGCGCAGTATGAAAAATACGTTCTGAATACATTCAAAAGTATAATGTAATATGAGTGTGCTTGTATTCTTTGAAAGCTTTTTAGACATAAATGTATATTAATGGCGTTTTTTCGTTTATTTCATAGTAAAAAAATGATAAAAATATTTAAATGGCTTTGACTAAGAAATGCTATTATCAGAATAACAATGTCAATTATTGCCGACGGCCAGTATTATCCATTTAATTTCTCGTATTACTTATCCAATAAGAAAAGCTGCGAATGCTGGTAAAGCGAAATGTAGGGTGAGAGTACAAATGAGCTTTCACTCGACCAAGCGACCTCTTACCGCAAGGAGGAAAAAGCTCTTTAACACTCTCTACTCCCTGATGTTTCTGCAGTCGCACACCACTAGTAGTATATAAATCTCGACTTTTTAGTGTCCTTTAGTATACTCTAGAAAAAATACATAGAATGTTTGAAAAAAGTTAGTGTTTTATATTTTTTGTAAACTGATTAATATATTAATAATTATTTAAATTTATTCACAATAAGTCGATGTGTAAATATTTTTTTCAATATTACACAAAACCAATAGGCTACATAATTAAATGTAACTTTTTAGGAGAAGAATTTTTGTGTTACATGTGTATTTGTTCATGAAAAAAAAATATTTAAATAGATGCAGTTTTATAATTTACTTTTAGTTTGTCTATTTTTCTTAAATCAGTGAAATAACACTTGAAAACATCTATTGATTCACGTCGAGGGCCTTGAAAAGTTATTAATTGCACTTTAAGCTGAAAATTATTTTAAAGTACCATCTTCTTGCATCATGCAAAATGCATGTTCCGCATTAATTTTACAACTGATAGTTATTTTAATATAACGAAAAATGTCTTAAGATGATTCGGCAACTCGATTGGGCTTCACTATGAGAGTGAATAACTTATAACTCTTTTGATTTTTTCGAAATTTACACTTAATTCACCGATATTATAATCATTTGTTTCTTAAAAAGGAATCGTCACTATTCCGATACTTTTCGTCATAATGATTTACTATAAATTTTCCAATTTAATACTCACTTTACCGTATACTTAGCGTAATTTCACCAAAACAAGAAAAACTTACTTATTTCAGAATAATATAGATATTATCTATCGAAATTTTAAGTATCAGGTACGTAAAATTAATTAAAAATAAATTCGTTCTAAAAAAATCAGAGTTTTAACTATACACTCCACTATAACCATTCTTACTATTGTAAAATCTTCATTATTAATTAAAAGTTATAAGACCAAGTACTGAAAACTCAAGGAATTCTATTACTTTAAAACAAGATCAATTATAATTCAATAACTAACAGTTTTCAAGTTTTCTATACAATTTTCAATCATCTTGTAAATTCTTTATTTTAAAGTTTAATGTACAAGTTTCAGAGGGCTTATATTTGATTAGACTTAAAGCTTCTTCTTTAAATCTGAAACACAGTTTTGATGTAATAATTAAAACTATTAACTTACCATATATTTCTGATAGTTCTTCCCAAATTTATAAGGACGCTTTATATTTGTTTGACATTTGCTACATGTTATATCCGTATGATAAAATATTTTTTAATGTTCTTTGTAATTTTTAAAATTCAGCATTTATTCGTTCACCCAAATTGTTACAAAAAGCTTTAACCTAATGGAAAAAATAAAAAATTCCGAATGTCATTTGAGAGCATTTGCGAGTGGAAGTGTCCCAAGCCGAATGAATATCAATGAGTTGTAAACTTTTTCAATTTTCCACTGATCCAAACAACGAAACCAGTCGAGAGCTTTTATGCAATATGGCAATAGTTTACGCTGAATGAAATCGTAAACGTTGAATTTTTTCAAACTTCATACTTTTCTGTCCACTTTTTTAAAGTCATGTGGCAATATTTTTACATATGCTATTAAAACAAATTTACGTTTCATAATGCAATTTTTATTAAAATGGGTTAATCCAATACCAGTTTTAGTGTGCGAGTACTTCAAGATTGTGTATATTTAATATTTTGAGTCTGGCTTTAAATTATTTAATATATTTTTTGTGCCTCATGTAATTTTTTTTTTGTGTAAGTGACGTCCATTTTCCTTTAACTATAGTCAATACACATACATTAATACATACACTTGAAAATATAAGCGATCGAAATAAAAAATAATAACCCACTATTTTTATAAATAACTTTTATTCTGTAAAAATGATGTGAAGTGAAAATGCTGAATTATTATCTAAATTTTATCTCCTGAGTTTGAAAAAGGGATGGGATGTAAAGTTTGCGACTAGAAAACAGGCTTACACATAATTAATTTAATTGTTTTTCCTCAAAAAAAAATATTTATTAGTATTATATTGAGTAAATATAATATCAGCATAAGTCTTCGTGTGCTGAAAGATTGTGTAAATGTGATGTTTTCACTTTGTTCAAAATCATTGAATAAACGTTTTTTGTGCCTACCGTAAAATTTCTCGTATGTTGGTTACGTTTTTTTTCTTTCTACAGTCAACATGTAACTATTATATTATCTTTTATCAAATTTTGCCATAAATAATTAAAAGCTTGAATATAATATTTTACTCAAAACTGATAAAATATCATTCGTTTTAAATAGTATTCATTTTATATTACTGAATAGGTTGCCGATTACTAACTACGTGTCCTTTTGTGTCAGATTTTGTACGATCAATTTCCAAATAAGAGCTTTAAAGGGATCAAAAGTTTTGAACCGAATGCCTTATACTATTAAAATAATTTTTCATAAAAAAAATTCGCTGTGAAATTTATATATTTCATTTTTGCAGTCGATATCTTAAAACGTTTTGAAAAATCATAAACTAATGCAGGAATATAACAGTACAAAAAAATAAAATACATCCTCTACTAAAAATCTAATCGATAAAATAGAGACTATTTGGTCAAGCAATTTATGTGAAGAAAATCATCACGCTCGCCGTATGACGCCACAAACTTTTTGAAAGCAATGAAATTCACCCTTGTGTCAACCAAGATGAATAGTCCGATAGGTCCAACAGCTGGTTGGACCGACTTGAGTAACTCTCCCCGCTCCGTACACATTTTTGGACATCTCCACAGAATGTGATTAGCATCCTGTTCTGGAGAGCCGCAAGGATATGTTGGCTGCTTAACAAGGCCAAACTGAGACAGTTTAACGGCAAAACCACCGTTGGTTTTAATAAATTGGCTACTAAAGTGGTCTGGAGTCAGCTTGGTTACCTCCATGCACTATTTAATATTAGGAAAACACATGTATGTGTTCCTGCTTTTAGTCTGTCAGGTTGTTATTGCTGCATTCATGGCCATCTGACGGATAGTTTATGGTTACTATGGGATTCCTCCAAAATTATCTTTTACTTACTAATTTGTCTGTATCATATCAAGTCTTGCATAAAACCGATAGTCTACCGGGGGTGCTAAATTCCACTAGTCGGAAGAAGAGTCAGAAATACTTCAAGTTTTCGATGCTTTGCATATAATCAACAGTTTTGTTTTGAGATTTACGAGCACCTTAAAAAAAGTATTATAACTACACTAGTACAGTTAGTAATAATATATAATAAATCAAAAACAAATGTAATAGTTCAAATCCAAAAAAATCTGTCTTATATTGAAATTTTACCGATACAAGATGAAAAAATGTGTATTCCAATACAATAACAAACCATAAACCCTTTTATCTTTTGTCGCACAAAAGAAAATAAAAATAAAAGTTTTGCGCAATAAAATATTTTCATTTTATTAAAATGTATGAAATAACAATAACGAAAGAAAATATTGTTAAAAAATAATAAAACTTATATCGAAGAGGCAAAAGAATGACTACGTACAATCGAAGAAAGCTGTTGGGAGTTTGTATTGTGCTGTGCAAAGTGCTATTTACCAATAAATGACTTTTTAAAAAGCTGCGAAAAAATCCGACCGCCTCCGAGAAAAATATAGTTTGGGCAAAAGTAAATTAGAAGCAAGAGCGTAGAAAATAATGGTTTCTAATAGCTTTGAGGGTAAGTCTTTCTGTTCAAATTGATTACAAGTGATTTATAAATCTCTCGCTTAAGCGGCAGTCATCATAATGCCTACGAGTTAAAGCTGCCATTTGATATAACTTAAATGAATTGCTTTACGCTGAGGCCTCTTACTGTAATTTTAGAATATTTGAAATTTTCAAAAGCTCCAAATTCCAAACGAGCTTTCATCAGTCTTGAAAATTTTTATTTGTGTAATTATTTATTTTTGTTCAATTAATTACATCTATAATTTATCGTTTTACAAAAGAATCAAAGTAAAAGCTAAAAAATAATTGTAATCTTTTAATGTATTATTTTATACCACGTCCACTCCGCAAGTGGAGTACATAGTTCTATACAATTTGAAGATATTCGCTCAGTAGGTAAAGTGTATGAATTTCCGTAGTGAGAAGACATGCATGATTTGACAAATTATTTTTCACGACAATTCTTCAAGTTGTAAATGCAAGACAGGTACGCTAACCTCTGTACTGTAGAAGAGACACCAAATGATTTAAATATTGTTGACTACTTTAAGAGTAAAAAAAAAATATTTTTAACAAATACATTATTTAACCTCTGTAGTGCTTATGACGTATATATCCGCGTGGCATAGTGCATAACACAGTGCACATGACGAATATATCCGCCGAAACGTTCTGCGAACATAACTTCTGGATATGCCGAATATAACCACCGTTATTTCTGAACGGTTTTGAGTACTTACTGTGAATGTATTATTACACAGTTTAGTAGTATTCAAGTAACCGTCACTGTGCTGCTGAGTGGTTGCTCTATAGCGTGACCGTAAAGAAGTTAAATCTAATAAATTTTGTACCAATCAAATATTTAGAAAAAAAAGTGCGAATTTATAAAAATTTACACGATTCAATGCTTAATGAGTTTTGCTAATGGTTAACAACCAATTTATCAAGATGTGTTTTGGTATTTCCGACATATGAGTGTCAGAAACATGAAAAAAAGTTTTGGTCCTATTTTGGGGCAGACATTGTCCTTTAATATAAACATATTAAATAAATACTTGATATTAGCTGTCGTTATTTCAGAATGATAAAATTATTGCACTTGATACAATACTTTATTATTAGTTTTGTGTAACACAATTATGGTCACATATTTTTTTTAATAGAATATTCCACAAGCATTTGGATAAAAATAATTTATGTACTACACAGTAGTATAACAATGTTTTATTTTCTCGCCGCAAAAAGCTTCTGCCTTCTTATCTTTTACCACTTTAAGCCCCAAGTAACACGTAATTTAAAATACCCAGCAAAAAACTGAAAAAAAACCGGCCTATGGAGAGATAGAAACTTTCACCGCAAAAAAACAATTAGTGGAATAAAAAACACCACACTTTACAGAATATGGTGATGGGGTGAGCCTCTATGAAGGGGTTGGTTACTTAATTTCCTTTTTCAAAATGCATGACCTGTGACGCCTCTTCTACCTCCACTAATTACACTGACCTAATATTTACTACCTACATATATCCGACTACCGCACATATTTTTTTCACGCTTTCATGAAATTCAAGAAAGCTTTTTTGGCTTGTGAATATGTAAATAATCGCGTAGGCTGCAGATGCTATTTTTATCTTTGTGGTTTTAATATTATCATCATCAAAGGCTCAGTTTACTTTAATTCAATATGAAAAGTGTGAAATATTACACTCCTGTATATTTCCTTTATTTACTAGAGTAAAATATAGATATTAACATTGTAAAGATTGCTATTCCATGAAGGAATCTCCGAAACATATTTTTTCAAGCAGTAATTAGTTTTTTGGCCAATTGCTCAACCCTTTTTATTTGCTTAAATATTATATTTCAGGCTTTTACGGTCTAAATAAATATTAGTTTATGTATTTGTATTCCTTCACTCAAAAATTAAGCACAGGTTTTACGTGTTTGACAAATAAGCCTACAATATTTTTTGGTAAAATCTTGAAAATAATTTTTCATTATAAATGATTTCTAAATATTGACTGTGTAAAGGAAAAAGAGCGTAATCCACACAGAACAAATTTACAGGAGATTTTACGTCAATAAACAATTACATAGACCCAACCTTGAAGTGCATGCAGATTAAAACTGGTATTTTATCTACTCAATATGATATTAATTGAATAAATTATATGGAAAAACCAAGAAAATTGATTTTTTGAATTGAAAACCATTTTTTCTAATTTCACGGACCATATTTTTTTCAAACATGCTATATTTGGAGATTTTCAGCTTACATCCTTTTGATAGAATTTGTATGAAGTTGTATATATAGTGATTATTTAACATAATTTATTTTGAAAAATTGAGGGTAACGTCATTTTTTATTTCCACACTGGATATAATTTTTACTGATTTCGACAATTTTTTAATTTAAACAAATCTAACTTTTTTTAATATATGCGTATAATACATTGATAGATATAAGCCTTGTGACTGTATAGGTAAGCACTCGCTTGTAAGTCGTTCGGCGCTATAGATCGCGGTTTCAAGTGCCGTAGCTATAAAATAAAAAAATAGAACAAAATATTAGTCGAGTATTAATTCTTGTCAAAAAACTTGTCAAAAAAGTTGTTGTCAATCTGCTAAGTATTTACAGAGGCAATAGTTGGTCTCAGCAATAAGACAATCATATTTTACTTAATATTTTATTGACAATTCAATTAAGTATCTGAATACTATCTGAATTAACTTAATACTAACAGTGTCATTTTATCTTATTAGTAAAAAAATATTTTTTTGACTCAATTAACATGGTTTGAGGGGACTGTAAATCATCTTTTAACATATTTTCTTTGCCAAGATAGATTATTTGGATAAATTTTTAATAAATATTCTCGCGCGTGATTATGTAACAGTTAAAGGTTCGGTTCATTTTCCGCGATAATTTCTTTCAGATAAAGTAGATCGCTTCTTGATATCAGACATCAAAATTTCAGATATGCCTTATGAAGACTAAGTGTAAAAATAGAATAGGTGGATTAAATACACGTAGTGAATTGAAATGTTTCAAAGGCATTTTAATAATAAAAACATATTTTTTTGTGAAAAATTTGTCCTTTCGAAATTTTAATACGACGAAAATTCTAACTATTTTTTATAAACTCTTAAATATAAAATATTTCTTGTTAGATCCAAATAAATATTTCTCTGACTATCGTTAACAATATGATTCAAAAATGTCAAATAGATTAAGTACGTATCGAATAGAAAAGTGGCTCATATTTCCTTGGAAAAAATATTTTCCTCAATAAAAACTCAAATAATATAATACTGTCAGTAAGTACTTTTCTAAAGTACAAAAGATTTACCCCATATCCACACGCATAAATACCTTGAATGAATAATATTGAATTTCTTACATAAAATATTTGAGATAATATTATTCATAGTTATAATAATATGAACTGGATTGTTAGATTTCAATTGTTATTTTTTTTAATAGATGAACAATTATAAATGTGAAACTGAGTGTTGAGCATTAATATCTACATAATATGAAATGTTTACCTCTAAAAATGGAGTATATTTATTTTTGCAGTGGAAAATCATTGAATTTCTCGATAGGTTTCTTTATTTACCATTACCATACCATTTCAAATTATTGGTTAAAATTATTCACAACATAATATATAAAATAAATTAAAATTCTGAATTATTTAAAATTGGTAAACTTCCGTATGTGAGATCACTGTTAGCGACCCGG
>JAGVSQ010015533.1:0-10106 GCA_022683975.1 Rhyacophila evoluta
ATAAAAGTCACCTACGTGGGCTTTCTGTTCTCTGTGTAAAAGAGTAGCAGCACCACGTACCTGAATGTGCAGATCCTGGTAGATACTGTAGTCTTATTTAAAACATAATAATAGTCACTGTTACTATACAATCAAATGTCTGCTTCTATTAATAAACGTGTTAAATATACCAGCTTTTTTATATCAAACATTTTGAAGGTCAAATACGTTAAATGTAATTTCTTTCAACAAATACATGGTTTTTTTCGAGTGCCAAAGCTGTTTTATTGAAATATTGCTTTGTTTATCAAATTGCCTTTTTTATACACAATCATGAGCATAATTATAAATCTTAACTTATAAATTAATTTATAAATGGCACATTAATTTTAAAAATCCTTTAAGATGACAATATTTCTAAATGTTGTGTAACGTGAACTTTTTTTTGTGTGCCGCATACAGAAATTCTCTTTGTTTATATTATATCAACGTAGCTCATAATTAATATTGATTTGAAAATTGAAGAAAACACTTTGTCGCATTTCGTAAACACAGTCTATAGTCAATATCAACATTAATTACTTGTTTTGTATTTTAATATTATCGTTAAAAATACCAACGGTGACATGTCATATTATTTATTTCTATTTATATTCTCACAGTGTCAATAAAACCGTTGAAAGGATTGCTGTTTGTAATGAATAGTTTACAGATAGTAATATTGACAATCCTTTATTTAAAATAATGTCGATGTAAACATATCACATTTGAGATTTAAATATGTTATGTCTAATTTCATATCATTTATCATATCCACAAGTTAACGCATAAACATATTAATAATATCGCAACATATTGCAGAATAAAGTACGGGCAATTTAATCATCGCTGTCATTGACACATTTCTGTAATATAATATAAAAGCGTCAATTACAAACAATTATAGTATATAAAGACGCACATCACATTGTTTCTTTAGTTCTTCCAGATTGTATAAAAAACAGACGCCGGTGCATCCTTCGTTTAAAAGAACCCAGGTATTTTAAATTTTTGCGGCTTACTTAGAATAAATATAAAACAATTTTAGGAAGGTTTGACCAGCAATAATATACCAGCTACGCATATCGCTATTGGTCACCATCACAGTTGTAGATAACAATATGTTAGTTGCAAATTTTTAAAATAATGCAGAATTTAAGAAACATACGTCTGGGATCAAGATGAAAATCAATGACATGATTTCGTAAAATCACAACCTTGGTAATTTTCTGGTCGGTAATCTTAAATATTGTTTAATTTAATCTTCGCAAATACGACTGTACTTAAACAAATAATATAATTTCACTAGAGCTAGGATAGGAACAATTACTTTCCTGCGTTTATTTGTATAAGTATTCATGTGTTCAGTCGGTCAGCTAATTTTTTACCTACATATCAAGAACAGAATATCAAGTTTTTTTTTCTTTTATAATTGTTTACCGGAAGTAAAATAAATCTTATTCGTAGACTAAATATTGTATATATCAAATACGCAATTTACATTGACGTCAGGTGTAGCTTGCAAATATTCATGCTTTTTTCAATTTTTGAATAATTTATCGACGATTTTCAATCAAAACAGACGAAGTCAATTCCTGAAATGAAAAACGACGTATGAATTTTGTTTATACATACATTCGCAATGCCTACGTATCCGCTAGCTTTCTTTCTATATCTTTCTCTTTGAGAAGCTTTTTTTATCACGTAGTTATATAAGTGCTTTTTCACTGACTTCAAACCAATTAGTAAGGAAAAAAAAATAATAACGTTACATTAAATGAAATCAATATGCGCGATGTAAGAATAAATTTAGATATATTATTGCCATCGACAATGTATTTTAATGAATGGTGTAACATATAAATTCATTTATTATAAGAAATACAAAGAGATTTCTATGTTATTATATAGCTTTTATGTACTCAAAAATCCAAAATATAATATTAATATTTTTTGTATAAATCATTCTGACTACTAGAATGCTTATGACACAACTATCCTTTGTTGTGCATTAAATATTTGATATTTTATAATTGATTACTTGACTAATAATAAAGTAAACATTTTTTTTTAATAAAACTCTGCAGTTTTTCTGCTTGTTTTCTTATGCTTATAAAGCAAATGGAATACGCCTACGAGTAAAACCCAATAACTTTATAACATATTGAAATACACATGATATTATTAGGCAACGTAATACGTTTTATATCGGGTTTTTTAAAGACGAAAATGGTGAGTGCATTCAATTCGTTTGACAAGCTTGTGAAACGAGAAAAATAAGCCCCACCTACCGAGATACATTTGCTACCTCTAAACAAATAACATTAATTAAATATTTCTTATACATATATATGGATTGCTCAATCCAAATCAATTAAAACGAAATATAATTTATTATCGTTAAATTTTAACTTTTTAAATCGTACGTATTGTCATATTTATATTGTGTCTGATATTTAGTAATAGATAATAGATTTTAAAAACTGTGAGTTATCAGACACCATTGTGTTTCTTTGGCGTTGTAAGTTAAAGGTACGGTATCGCATAATTTTTTTTGAATAGATATTACAAAGATAAAACATGATAAGCCTACAAAATAGGCTTTATGAATAAAAAGAAGGCAGTCAAAATATTTGAGAAGTTGCAATCGAGCGCCAGCAAATTTTTATCGATTTTCTAGAATGGAAGATGAAAATTGCCGCCGACAGCTCATGATTTTTTTTCTCAATGTAGAATCGCTACATTTTTTAAAAGCTTTTCTTCTTCCGTTTCCATTTCCTCCTTCATATTTGATTTCCTATTACGCGATGTAACATTTTAGAAATACTTATTTTGTTTTAACGCGGTAAGCGATTGATTTTTTTCGCCAAAAATATATCTAATGATAAAAAATAATTAAATCTCTGCTTCCGGCGTCTTGGATATTTTAAGCGATTTTTTTTTTATGTAATTTTTCTTTATCGTGTGCGTGTTTGGCTGTAATAATCAAATACATTATATAATATTAATAAGTTCTTTCACCCACGAATGTCTGATTATAAATAACTTTGATATTCTACTTTTAACGTATTATTTTAAGTATTATAATGTATGTCTGAATATGTATACATGACTACGTCGTTTACATCGAATGAAAACATTACGTCACTTTAATATATTTCCGATAGTAATTTTTTTCTAACAGCGTACGTCTCAGTTTCACAACTTTCAAACGATTCTATTATTTCAAAGAATGTTCCAAAATAAATATTTATTTAGTATCTATTCTTCATTGTTACACTACACACATCATCAATAACGCATTAGCAACACGCTACAAGATGAAACAATGTATTATTTTGAAGCGTCAGAGTTAGTTTATTTTATCTTTTTCAATTATTTTAAATTCACACGAAGTCTGAAATCAATCACAAAGCTTCGCATCTCTTACGTTGTGTTCCTGTGAAATTATAAATTCTTAGTAATGTAAAAATAAAATCGTACATTTTGAATACAGGTATTTCTATCATGTATAATGTACGTAAATACTTTACATATACGAAATTATAATATGTTAACTTTTACAGTGAACGCTTCATTATTTGGATGCTAATTATCCGTGCCAAATATTGAAATTATATTAATTTAAAATTTATTGTACTATAGGATTTTAAATGTTTTAAAGTTACCTTTAAAAATTACTTCACTTGAGAAATAATAAGACTTTGAAAGAAGTTATCTAATAATGCACAATAAAGCCAAAAAACTAGGAAATATAAACCTAAAAAAATAAACAATTTTAAAGTAGTGCGGAGCATTTGGGTTAACCAATTGGAATATATAATACTATCCATGTTTTATATATTTACCATAGTTCGTATTATCCGCGTTTTTCAATCATCCGGGCCACTCCTCCCCAATATTAGCACGAACAATCGAGATTACAGTGTATTAGAATGGTAAAAAGAATTAAAATAACAACTAATGTATTATATCGAGTAAATCTCTTAATATGTTCCATGCATAATATACTGCTAAGTAAAGTTTTAGAAAAAAGATCATCTATAAACAAAGTCTAGTAATTTATAGAGGTTGTATAGTGCATTAGGGAGGTCATTGTAGGAAATTGTTTGGTATAATATTATAAATTCTCTAAAATGTAATAGTGTCAATTTGTATATTTCTAACTATCATATTTACTATCTGAATTGAATTTAGTTGTGTGCACTGTTTATTGTAATTTATAAGAGTCACATTGGGTCATTTCTCTTAACAGTATATTATGATTTCTTCCGTTCGTATCACCAATAAGGAACCTCTCAAGATGAAGATTGATGTTGTTTTTATTAACGTTGGAATTGTAATGATATCATATTTCATAGCACAATAATACGCCGCACGTGTTAACACACTTGTATAATAAATACAACGAGCCATAATGTTTCAATCGATTTCATAAAACAGATATTTCTCATTGTTTTCTTACTATTTCATTCAAGAAAAAAATCGATTAAGTCTGTCTTATAAAAAACATCACATTTTTTCCGAACTTACTGGACGCTGAGACTTTTTTTAATTCACAGTATTACTATCTCTTATCAACAAGGCTAGATATTAATACGGTATAATTAGAGTATAGGCATCATAGAGAATAGAGAATAACACATACTCTAGTGCATGCCAACCAAGATCTTGAAGAGCATCCCACGTTAGTTACGCCACGGTATACGCCCGCACAACGGATGCGAATACGTAGCTGACGTAGCAGGTGATGGAGTGGAAAGCAAATATTACTACCTAAATGTGGACTCCATCCGCTTCGTCCTTACACATGTTCTTAATTAGGCGTGTCCCGGAGCTCCGATATCGGGAAGCGATCTATTTTATTTGACGGGAATGTCCCAGGAGTGAATATAAACAGTATCACCATTATTTTAATCTTGTTTCAATGTAGAATACAACTAATGTGTCGACTTATTTTGAGTGGAACATTTTCCTGAAGATTATTATTCAAATCGTTGTCTTTCTTTTTGAATGAAAATAACTACGTAATTATATGATCCGTATACTGAATGATCAGCAATGTAATACAAATGAGTCATTTAATAAATTCTAGGAACAAAATTTCGATTTAATTAAAAATATTCAATAGAGAATGGACAATAATTTTGCATGGCATACTGTTTTGATATAAAATTTCAAGTGTTATTTATCATCTTGTCATTACGTATTGAATAAATAAACGTAGATCTCATTGTATAAATGTTATTGCTATTTTAAGAATATCTGTTTGATCAATTCTTTTGATGTATCTATATTATGAATCCAAATAAATATTGAGTATTTTTACATGTACAGAATTAAAAACTATTCATCACATAACACCAAACAATACCCTAATACAGCAGTCCTTGTAAGACGTCAAACTAATAATAATGCAATATAAATCCATACATTAAAACTAATCTAAATAAATAATATATCTAATATAGACTTCCAAAAGAACATAACCCTCAGTTTTTTTTTGAAAAAAAATTCGATAATTACAAATTATAATGTTTACTACTTAATACACTTTTATCAAAAGTACGTAAGCTGCAAACACCGAATTAGTATTTAAATTTAGTTTTAAGTTTGACAAAAAGGTGGCATGTCAATTTACGACCGAGTAAAAGTTCTGCCACTACAAATAAATATCAGATTTGGTAAACAAAAAATCATGTGCCTATAAAATATTTAAATTTTGGCCAAAATCATTAAATAAACGTTGTTGTGCCTCCTGTAAAATTTTCAGTGGGCTACGCGCCTTTGCCTTTCTACGTTCGATGTGGATTTCATATATATTATTAATTTTTGCTCTAATACTACTTTTGGTTCTACTCTATCCACAACTCGATCATTATACTCGCATTTAATCACTGTAACAACGTCATGCCACGTTATTTTTTACTCATCGCGACCGCAAAGATTTGATGAAATATTTTGTTGCGGTTGATTTGCGTTCAAAACGTTACTAGGTAATCAGTAAACGAATAAATAATTGCTCAATCCTTTCAAACCCTATTCCTATGACGTCAAAAACGTACACCACCGTTAATAATATATGTAATGTAAATACTTGTTCTCTAGTCTTATCAAATCATTTATCACGATGAAAACTGTTTTTTATTAATAAATTGAGCTATTGTGGTTTGTTCATGTACATGTTTTTTATACTATTAGATTTGAACATCATTAAATTTCTACGAAATAAAATTTACATTGACTAAAAAACACAAACTTATAGTTTTTTCTAATAAATACCGAGTATTGATTATAAAAGTACATACTAGGAATAATTGCTTGTGTAATCTTCAAATTAACTGCAATGTTTCGTTATATTATAAATAATTATTTGTATACTAATATTATTTACAGTATTGTATGGAATAATTTCTAAAGTACCGCCTTTAATAAGTAATTATGGATTTAAATATGCATACATATTTTTCGTTACTTATGCTCGTAATGAACTTTTAATCTGTTTTATTACAAGTTTCTTCATGCTACGTAAATCTCGGAAAGCTCTTAATCTCACATACGAAGAAAATTCTTCTGCATGTGTATCGATCTTCTGTTAAGCCCTACAATCAATTTTCTATTTTATTGTTAGTCAAGTTACTGGGGTAAAATAATAAATGAAATCTTAACATTATTTTAAGCAAAACAACTGAAACCCGTGTAGTTCAAAATTCGCCCAAAATTGTCATCGTAAGAAAATAGATTCTTATAGTGCAGTATTTATGTTGCTTATTTTATAATATAAATTAGAAAATAAATGTATGTGTCGTTCACAAAAGCTTCTCTCAAACGATAAATAGTAGGAATGTGCAATTTTTGAAAGTCATTTTTTTAAATATTTTAGATCAACTGTTTTATTTTCAACTTTCAACGTAATCACCGTTGATCTACAAACCACTAAAAAATGTACACAGCCAAGTGCTGAAATAACTTTGCATTAAGAGGATAAATAAAATTAATTCGAAAAAAGAACGAATCTATCCCAGGTATGGCCGGTCTACAAAGCTAGTAATAATATAATATTGTATTGTGTAAGTTAATTCATTCAAATCACATGAATGTAAACACTTCAATATACGTGGAAAATAATGGGTTTGTACAGTTTTTTTCTACTTATTGATATGTTATTCGATTGCAATATGTTTGACATTAAGCTATTTCGATTAATGACAAGAGTTTTTTCCTCACAGTACCCATAAGCACAATTGTACAATTCAATATATTTACAAACTTTTAAGCTTCCTAATGCTTACAATAAAATGCAGATATGTTATCAATAATATCATTATTCGTTGTTATTAGGTATGGATGTATTTCAGGAATTAGTGCGATTGATAGTGAAATTTTCCACTGAAATCAACATATGTTAATTAATAAAAAATAACTTCAATCTATTGAACAGGGTGACTAGGTTATATTCTTTTCAGTGAGGAAACTAAATAACTGATCAAAGAGATCGGTATATTTCGCAAAGTAATAGCTTCCATTATGTTATGTAAGCTTTGTAAGCGCAAATACGCTTTTCGAATGCTTTATACTCTCATATTTACCGGAAAATATAGAAAAGGAAAAACTTGTCCAATAATTCAGATAAAAGTTCTCTTAGCTTACAAGTGGACACGTGCTAAGAGCCTTCAGGAAAATTCTTCGCCTTTTCAGAAGGAACTTAAAAAACAACGGTACTTATAGAAAAATTCCTTCCTACGTCATGGTAGCAATACTTGAATACTTAGGTGAATTGAATGAATCTGGAAAATTCTGTACAACATATAACGAGAAAACTTTTTTCTGATACAAAATATCACTCGACTGTTATTTTTGTTGTAATTCATGACGCTGATAATTTTATTGATAAGTAAGCATTCAATACCGAGTACAAATTAATCAAGATAAATATTACAAACAACTGACTATTAAAAATTAGATGTTGACGATGATAAAAATAATTATTGAATTATAAATGAGTCATCATGAATGAAGATGAATTAATCAGTATTTTGTGAATCATACTCAACCGAATAATCTACCGATTGCTACACAAATTTTATAATTATAATCCATTACAGAACACAATTAAAATTAAAATTACGACTCTAAAAGAAAAATGGCATTTGAATACTCTTATGTAATATTTGATCATTGTAAAAAAATAGCAATAGAGTTTGCTGATCAAATATGAATATGTAACTTCTGGTTTATAAACACAATTTCTCAATTAATGATAGAAAGTAATATGTATTTTCCAAATATTTTTATTTTCTTTTGTGGTGACCGATATTATCTAGCAAATAAAAATGTATTACATGATTCCAACAAAACTTTTACGTTTATAAATAATAAAATATAAGCCATTAAAATGTGTATGTGTTATATTACCGACATGTTTTTTCTTATTTGCTAATATTTAGTAGGATTTTTATGTATCTAAAATACCGCTATAAAACTCTGAAACGAGTTCACGTAAACAAAATTCAGATATTGATGTAACAAACTCAAACATCTATCGGCTATGAAAACAAATGAACCCTGTTATACCTACTCGGTATTTTGAAATTAATTCCAGTAAAATCTTTGATGTATTCTTATATCATAAAATGATATTCCATTTGAATAAGCCCACTCAAAGACTACGGCATCGGAAAAGGTTCGTTTTTTTTCAGTTTCGTATTCTTAACGAAAGCTTGCGTACTATTTTTCTTGTAGTATATAAATCGCTTCTAATACAAAATTCTATCGAACCGTGGAAAAACTATGCGATATCGTATTCTTAAATAAATTTTTCATTTCAGCTTAAATTTAAATTTGAAAAATACTTATACTGGGCACTGTTTTCATAAGCTAATATATCATTGTAATACATATTTCCGATTTAATTTGGTGAGTCAATTTCGTGTCACACGTCAGCGCATTGTTCGAAAAAATGAATCATTTATGTTTATGTTGACAGGTTATCTACCTATTTGCAACGCAATTACTGTGGTATACTGTTTCCTACGTAGATCCAGTTTTTCGTGAATTTTCACCGTTCCACATAACAGTTTTTAAATGTAAATATTGCAATTAATTACTGTAATCAATAACCTCTCATCAACGATTTATCGGGTTAGTTATATTAATGTTTTAATAAACGGTGTAAAGTAGGGTATGTATTTAGGGTATACATTATTCAAAAGTTTGAATATATACAACTATAAATCATACATTAATTTAAACGTTTTTACATCCAGTTATAGATCTTTAATTGATATTACTTAAAAAACCTTATTTTAAAAACATTAGAAAAAATCCTACTCATGTGTGATTAATGTGTTTATTTATTTCGTTCAAATATAGATGATATTATCTACCATAAAAATATGTCTGAACCTGTCGGAGCTCTATCAACTTGCTATCGCTCATAATATGCGATCCAAATTATATTTTCAGTATAACAGTCTACATGTATACAAATGGTATGGAGGGTTATTTTCAAAGAGAACCTATTCCACTATGCCAAAATGTAATAGGAAAATATTCTGTGTATTATTTGTATAAAATAACCTTCATGCAAACCAGTAAAAAAATCAATTTCAAAAATATTGCAAACAAAAATAAACATTGAAAAACATATAAAATGTTCTCATTTAAATTTGGCATGGTGGAATAAGTTCATTTTGGAAATACTCCCCTTATATGTAGATGCACCTTGATAAAAAAAAAGTTGAAACCTACCCTAAATTATAATTATTACATAAAAGAGGTTTTATAAATTTCAAATAGTTTAACGTGAATTTTCAGTGATAACCTTTTACGATTATGAAATATAAATTTTTAAAAATATATATATTTAACGTTTGCAAGAGTGAAAAAAAATAATTAATTAAAATCGTTTTGAAAATATTGTCAAATCATCTTATTTAATGACATATTATATTATTTTTTTTGAGATTGTCTTAAATTAGCTGAGTTACAGTATATTTTGAATTAATATAAATCTATTTTAACACGTAACCTACGGGCTACTTTTGGCAAATTTGCAAAATGCGCTTAACGTTTGCGAAAATAAACAT
>JAGVSQ010015534.1:0-10106 GCA_022683975.1 Rhyacophila evoluta
AATTCTCGTGAAAAAAAAATCTGTCAAGACGTCTTCACATTGTGGAGATCCATATATGGAATAGCGAACATGGTTTAAAAAAAAAAAAAATACATTTAACAGCGAGATATTTTCGTTATTTCAACGTCATATTACCGAGTATTATTTTTCCATCAAAATCTTCCTGTGGCGTGCTGTGAGTGGGAATAAAATTGAGCAGTTTTCGCATGTATTTTCTTTGAACCAGGTCACGTGAACATCTGCTTTGAACGAAATAAATCCCACATGTTACGCCAGCAGTGCTGAATGGAAAAAGACGTCTTGACAGATTATTTCCACGAGAATTGGTTGTCAGACGCTTGCTCAAGCCAACAGACATCCATACTTGCATTTTTTTTTCAAATCCAGCAGATGTAGGAATCTAACCCACATTCCCCGGATACGAAGCGCACTGGCTAATCTCTCGACTACCGAGGAGACTAATTTTATTACACTAGTTTTACATATATATTATTCACAAATAATGTCTCCACGGTAGCATAGTTAGTAGCGTGCGCGCTTAGCGACTCAAGGAATGCGGGTTTGATTCACCATCTGTCGGGTTGTTTAAAAATCCAACAATACAGTACTGGATACTCATTACGTTGAGTAATTTTCTGAAACACACAATTCTCGTGAAAATAATCTGTCAAGACGTCTTCACATTGCGGAGATTCATATACTCCACTTTGTGAGCGAATATAGTGTAAATGACAACATCCAAGCTATTTTACTTAGAAGTTGCTATGCGCCATACAACTTCTGATAAGCTTTTTTAGCAGAAGCCTCAAGATTTGTATTAGTTTGTGGAATCTTATTTCCATACATATTAAAAAAAGTAATCTTTATACGATATAAAATTAAAACTCGCGTAATTTACAAATGGTGCAGATGAAGTCAGGAATTAAATACAAAAGCATGTTCTCTGCAGGGATAATAAACATTTATTTCCCTAGGCACTTCCTAATGATCAATTACTTAGTTGCACTACTCTTACAGCCTCGAGTTCTCGTTGCAATCAATTAGTTTCGCAAACAGATTAATTAGAGTGCAACGTTCTGCTATGATGAAATAACTTTCGAAATAGTGGGTACTCGTACATATAGATTTGATTCGAAAATTCGCGTATTTATA
Organism: Rhyacophila evoluta; assembly: GCA_022683975.1. Taxonomy (NCBI): domain Eukaryota; kingdom Metazoa; phylum Arthropoda; class Insecta; order Trichoptera; family Rhyacophilidae; genus Rhyacophila; species Rhyacophila evoluta. The sequence continues at coordinate 1,153 of JAGVSQ010015534.1, forward strand.
CATTAATAGGGTGGTCACAATTACTGAAATACATATCGATTTTTTTTTTGGTATTTTTTTCATTAATGTTATTTTTGTATCGCATGTCCGAGTGTTATACGATACAATATCAAATTCACCAAGGACTAAATATTTAAATAATAAATACGTTTATGCGCGTGGGTGGTTTGCAGACGAGGCTAATGAGATATATAATAATAGATTTTAACTTTTCAGTCCATTTTATCCCGTATGTATTATATATGCGTCTCACACAGTGTGAAAATGTCCAATACAAAAACCTATGTGCATGGATCTGCGCAATGTAAATATTTATTTTAACGTAATTCTTTCATGAGAATTGGCTGTCAGCAAATTGCTCATATTAATAAACACCCAGTCTACGATCTCCGTTAAGCAAAATCCTTCAGCAGCTGTGGGATTCAAACTCGCAAACTCTGGAATAGAAGACCGCAGATTTACGTCTTGGCCACCGGTGCTTAACGAAATTGCCTCGGCTATTGATATCTTCCACCTGTGTGAGTGAGTTTAAATGGATGCTATTGTTTATATTTTTACAATATGATTAGAACTTTCCCGGAACTCTCTTTTTTTCTTTCCCATGTTATTTTTATTTGCTGACAATATTTATTTCGTTTTATATATTATTTTTTTTAAATTCATTTTGTTATTATATAATACTATGTCGTGTTGTAAATGCTGCAAGCTAAAAAATTATAATGTTTTCAACACATAAGACATATAATAAACAATAACACGTCACATATAAAAACTATGGTGTAAATAATATGCATATTAATGGTTTTAACCGTGGATAAATAAAAGATTTATAATAATTAAATGAACGACTGAATCATAACGTACTGACGTATAAATCAATTCCACATTTTACAGTTATTAATTTGCCCGTTGACTAAAAAAGGTTGAACATATGTGCACTAATATTTAAAATCTAAGGAAACTGTACACATTTTAGCGGACTTACAATTTCTCCGCGGGTCAGGAAACAATCCGAATATATTCCTTCCTAAATCATAACTTAGTAACCTTTACGAGGATAGTCCATTTGTAATAATAATGTTCATCCCGGTTTGATGTAGCGACATTGGAATGCAGGGGAAGCAAGAGACGCACGACCGCGGCAAAGATTCGCACGCACCCTTCGCAGAGAAGTAAGTAAGACTTCCTGGCAAGTCGGCTCCATAAATCAAGGATACGTTCGTCCTGACGGTCCCGCAGGATGAGTTACGGACCTTCCGCCGACGCTGCGAGGACACGGCGCAATAACGGTTCACCTTTGCGCTAACCTCATTTTACGGCGGAGAAAATCCATGAATACGTAATGATCCTCCGCCAAATGGTTATGGGACGAATATTTTTCGTTAAAAGAAGAATATATTATTGACTAACTAACAGGATTCAGAATATAAATCATAAAGCGTTATTTGGAAAATTTATTATTAACTCCGCCGAAAGTTGGAATATTTTTTTTAAGTTTCAGGAATTCATCAAACAAATTTGCATCTACCCACATATTCGGAATGTGTTACTAAAAACGATTTCCGCATACAATCTATGCGCCTCTATTTGTCTTATTAATCTATTTGTCTCCCCGGTAGCGTAGTTAGTAGAGTGCACGCCTAGCAACGCGGGGAATACGGTTTGATTTCCCATCTGTCGGATTTAAAAAAATCCCAAAATACAATACTGGATGCCAATTGGGTTGAGTCATTATCTGACAAACAATCCTCGTGAAAAACAATCTGTAGAAACGTCTTCACATTGCGGGGATCTATATACACCACATTCGGAGTGGATTTCTTCAAGCTGTGTAGATCCATATGCTCCACGTTGGGAGCGAACGCGGTATAAAAAAATCTATGCGCGCCTGATGATTTCGTTAATACCATTAACATTGCTTTCATAGAACTTTATTATATCATACAACAGATGAATATTAAATTATAATCGTATTAGTAATTAAAATTTATCCAAAAAGTGTTTCGAAAAATGGTATTTTCGTTTGAAAATTGTATAAAATACTTTTCATTAAAAAAAAAAAAAGTATTGAAAATATAGTTAGACATTAAATACATAGTTAATTAGGCAGAAAAAGGTAAATTGTAAGCATTAGAAAATAAACGATAAAGTTTCTAATAAAAGAAACGAATTTTCAAAGGAGGCGAATAGTCTCAAAGGACGTACAAATCTTTTTGTAAGTATTTTTATTAAACAAAAGAGTTTTTTTAGAAGTTCTTATCCCGTTCTTAAGATCTCTCCCCGAAGATTTCTCTCGATATCTTCCGCAGAAGAGTAAAATCCGAAAAGAAAAAATCACGACCGGTTTTTATTTATCTCTGCATTTTATCTATCGCGGTAACGAAAACACAACCTTGGGAAAAGCTAAATGAAAGGAAAACTTCTTCCAAATTCGGTAATGTCAAAAAATAAATGACTTGGCGCTTCCTGTCGCAGAATGGCTCCGCGGTATTTTCACCGCATTTTTGCCTACGTGTATAACAAGGGTTACATTACCGGTCTCGACACCATCGGGGTACCGGTCCAAAATGACAGTCATCATAATAAGGTTGCCGTGTTGCGCACTTCAACCCTGGCATGACGAAAGTAAAGAAAGGACATTACTATAAATAAATTAAGCTTTTCAAAATACTATACATATTTTCATTATTTATTATATTAAAGATACAATACGGTGCAATAAAATGTATGAATGCAATTAAAGAGTTAATTTAAATTCAGATTGTAGTGTCGTTGTTGAAAGAATTCGTATAAACTAGCAAATCTATCTAATCTATATAAATCAAAATATAAATGTTTATTCAAAATCTTAAATATCCGAAAGTTCATCACCGATTGCTTCAAAATTTTGACACAACGATGTGTTTGAATACGCGCGTATTTGTATATATAATATATACTATTATATAGATTCCACACCTTTGACAGGTAAAATCAGCACACGACATACTAAATATTAAGAAATGTGGGCTTTCTCTTTTAGTTTTTTTCCATTTAAACAAGCTGAGCCACAGTAATGCGCGACCGGGTACAGTTAGTATCGAATAAGATTCATCACGTTCCTTTTTCATATTCATTTTACAATAGCTGTGGAAATTGTCTAACCACTATCCTTCGCAAAGATTAATCATTATTGTCATGATAGTACGAGTATGTATACTATATTTTTTGAAATGTGAAATACTAATTATACACAAAAAAGTAGAAAGAAGTTTTATTATTTTTAAGACAGATACATTTACAAATATTTTTTAGATAACCGGTTAACCGGCGACGGGTTTATCGGTATTTAATCCCTGATACATATTTTTCTCGAGTAAGTAAACCCCTGACTCCCACCCTTAGGCAATATCGCGAAAGTACTATCTCGAAGGGTGATTTTGAAAAGCTCTCACTCACAATTTGAGTAGTGTTGTCGTGGAAGTCATTAAAAAAGAAAAATGGAAGGACACGAAAACAATTAGGTTCGCTTTTAGACAAAATTCGGTCAATTTACGCTGTAAGTTATTTATTAAATTACGTTTCTGACGTCTAACGGACGGATTAATGGTGTGAAGAAAACACACCGTCACGTTTTATCAAATCCTTTCCAGGATAAGCCTCGTCATCATAAATTTCAACAGCTCGTTAAAACTGGGTACTAAAAGTTTTTGGGATGATCATAAAACTTTTCTATATTTTTTACATCTAAAAAGACAACAACAATTGCAACTAAATAAGTCCCCAGAGTTTCAATAAAAACGTATCAAAGACGCCACATGGCGGCTGCAACAGCCCTTGTCAACAGTCAGTACTTTCGCGTCCTACTAGGATATGCCGGCATCCCGTAGCTTTGCTGAATGCATTACGCTGATTATATTTGGCAGTCTTCCAGGTCGGCGGAGACCGGTTGGGTTAAAGCATTAATGGTAGTCATATCAGCCAAGAAGTTAGTGTGCGTACTTCGGAGTTAAATATCGCGGGGTTTAGTCCCACAGCTGCCAGATTCAAAAATCTTAAGTTGGCAGGACTCCATGTTCAATGGATCGATAATTGACCAACAATAAATTCTCGTGAAAAAACGAGTCAAAATATATCTTGGTAATGCGGAGATATATATACATACTCCATTTTTACACTGTTGAGATCCACATGCTCCACTTTCAAAGTGGACGAATAGCAGTTAGGTTAAAATATTTTTAACTGCCAGTGACGACGTATATGATCTTTCTTGCCTTGTGCGCCAGAAATTTTCGAGATATTAAAAAATGCAAGAAAAATAATTTGATTTACAAAATTTGAAACTCACAGATGTTTGGTGTGACCTCGCATCATATGTGTCATGCGTATGCATTAATGATTTTGTGTCGAAACCATTTTTCAGATCAGGAATATTGTACGTCTAGTAAGAGAAATCGTCCCGACTCACGGGTGAGTCGTTGGCTTACAGGGCACGACATCGCCCGACCCACCGGATGGTCGTTGGCGTTCATACGGTTAATGCAATCCCAACACGCTCCCAAGCCGAATCCTGCGCCGCAGCTTCAATCTTATAGTAATGAAATGTGTAATACTAAATAAATTATATGAACACATATAAGATATATTAAAATTGTGATGAATGAACTGAATATTTTTCACAAGCAATTCCATGTGTTACCTTAGTCCACTCAATTTATCAACAGACTAAAACATATTACAGCGAACAAACAATGCCCATTTACAAAAGAAGCAAGAGCGGATAGAAGATAATAATAAAAAATAACAGCTTAGAGTCGAGCGACGCTCAACACCCACGCCGTCCGGCTTAGCAAATTGGTATTCCGTCTCAAAGACACGTCCGTGATGAGGAACACAAGAAGGGCGGGCGAACATTGTGACCCACTCTTTTTACTTCTACTTCACCCACGTGACCTACTTTAAGAGGGAGGATGAGTGAGTTTTGCCCTTACCTGAGGCATATTTTACCCCAGTCAACTGTGTGTTGTATGAGTTCCGTAAAAGATAAAAACCATACTATTGACAAACTTTTAATTCGAGAATAAAAAATAAAATATAATATTGGCTGTAAGAATCATACAAAAATGACTTCCCGTCTATAACATATGATTTACTTCACGTAAATTTATTATAATTATTTAAATCATATATATATGCATGCTTGTATATTATATACATATTAAGTTCAATACCAACTTACGATCTTTAGCATCCACATCTCTCTAGGCTATGGATCATAAGGGTATTTATAGTTTGAAGATTTTCACTCTATAAATGTAATATATCACAAAGACTTTTGACAAGAATCGGTTGTCAACGAATGGTTCCAAGCCATCGCGAGCCCAGTTTTGTATCTTTGAATTATCAAAAATCGTTTTTATCTGTGGGATTCGAGCTCGCCATCTTCGGCACCAAAAAATGCGCGCGTACTGATGTGTACTTTGTCATAGCCATATAAAGTGTACCAATTTAAAATTTGTGTTTTTATCTGAAAGATTTTTTAAAAATATAAAGTTAATTATAGCTTGCAGGAAATCTCTTCCGTTTATTTGCCGTAAGCTCCCTTCAATGGCTTAATTTCGGAGATGCCTTATTTTATTCCACACAGTCTAGTCAGTCAGCTTTGACCTCTCCTTATCCCTTCCGGTCGATTGAAGGGAAGGCTCTCGACATGTTCTACCTTTGAGATATGGTTTGCCCAACACATTCATACGTGAGACAAATAACTCACATGACAAAGTAAGACGAAATATGTTTAATTTAACAAGAATTGGAATTTAAAAAAACGTAGTGTAGTGAAAATTACAATATATATCAAGCTGATGCCTTGTTTCGTTTAAGTATCGTCGAATTTTAACGTGTCGATACATAGAGAATATCTGGTTTAGATATATAAACAAATTACTTGCAACAATATCCCAAATGGTATGAGTGTGTCTACGGGGAAATTTACCAAGTGAATAACGCATCCCGTGAAAGACATGTTCTCTACCTCAATATCAAAAAGCAAACACCGCAAAATGCAGCGTTCTCATACGACTCCACGTTTGCTGCATTGTTTCATTCAGAATTGCCGGTGTAACATGTGGGATTTATTTCGTTCAAAGCAGATGTTCGCGTGACCTGGTTCAAAGAAAATACATGCGAAAACTGCTCAATTTTATTCCCACTCTCAGCACGCCACAGGAAGATTTTGATGGAAAAATAATACTAAGTAATATGACGTTGAAATAAAGAATATATCTTGATATGAAATAAAAAATAATACACAACAAAACAAAAAACGATATGGAAAGCAATCAGTCGCTTTCCGCTCATTTCATGATTTGTACGACAACTGAATTTAAAACATATTTTGTACAGTAAATAAACCTATTTGTCTCCCCGGTAGTCAAGAGGTCAGCGTAGGTAGCCCAAAACCGGAGATTGCGGGTTCGATTTACACATCTGCTGGATTTAAAAAACAACTAAAGATGCAAGACTGGACCCATTTGGTTGAGTAATTGAGGCTAGCGATCAATTCTGGTAACAAATGTCTGTGAAGACATGTGTTCACATTGCGGATACCCATATGCTCTACTTATAGAGCAAATATGGTATAAATAAAAAGCCTTGCAAAGACGGGTAATGAAAAAAAATACCTGCGATGTTATTTAATTTACAAAAATACGTCCTATTTTATCTTGAATGGTTTTCAGTATAAAATATTTACTTTATCAGTAGCACATTAGTAAAAAATATATATATTTTGGATTATGTGTGGTAGAAGTATGTATTATTGAAAACTAATGCCTTACAAAATAAGGCCACAGTAAGTAATTAAAACTAATTATTAAGAACTGATGGCGTTGTAAGATAACGAATATAATAATTTAAACAGAAATATATTTAAGTAGAAAGGCATACATACATGCAATGTTTTTTCAAATTGGCTAAAAATAATGTGAAAATCCAGAAAATTGCTAATTAGATAACTCTGTATAATCAAAAAATTACCAAACGGATCACTATTTTTCTAGCGATAAATAATATTACAGGACAAATAAGTCGTAGCATTTAACGTAGAGGCTATTTCCTGCTACGACAAAATAAAGCGTGATTAAATTTCCTTTCCATACTAAAATTATTTAATATCATCTAATTTGAGGTTATGAAGTTATAATTAATGCGGGAATTTTAAGTGGCACGTCGATTTAAGTCTTATACGTGACAGGCGGAAATTTACCGCTACATTAAAAGCATCTTACAAATGAGTGAATTACCCAATTAGATTGTTTGATGTGAGACTTTTATAATATGCGATTTCAATGTATTTATAAACACATTATATGGCATTCAAATTAAGGAGTATAATAAAAACAATACTTCCATAACTTATTTTTTGCTCTACATTCATAACACTACACCCTATTAAAAACCATAGCTCACAGTGTAACAATATTATGTTTTATTTATTTATTCAATATTTTAAAATGTGATATATGAGGGTATAATTATATGCATACAAAATTTATTAAATGCATTAACACTTTCCGTCGTAGGCAACGAACAACCGAATCCAATGACAAATTTTTTCATTTATATTCTTATCGTAGGACATTTCTACATATTGTGATAAGCGTCCAGAGAACTATTAATATATTAATTCGAATCATTATACCAACACACTACTGTCGAAGATATTAACAATGGCTTTACTCGTAGGAAAACAATATTGAGATTAATTAAAATGTGTAAAGTAAATTGTTTATAAATTATTATTACATATACATATCGATTGTGGAAGGGCAAAATTTTTTTTGACAGTCACAATGTCTACAACTTAATACACGTTGTATCAAAAGGCTGTAAGCCCCAAATGTCGAATTCGTACCTAAATTTATCTTTGAAGTTTGAAATAAGGAGAGCCTGTCAAATTTGCGACCTGGGAAATGGATTTCCATCACATCGATTTTATCGTTTTTTTTTTTTAACTTTATTAAATTAATATCAGATTGAATAAATAAAACACTAGTTCCAGTCTTCATACCCTTCAAAATTGTGTCTTCTTGATATGTTAACTTTGGCCTAAAATCTATAAATGAACGTTTCCTGTGCCTCATGTAACCAGTTCTGTGTACGTCCATTTGCCTTTCTGTATAAACATTTTGGAAACATATTTCAAGGGTAAATCGAAAGCCTTTTTGTTTATTATGCTATATTATAATTGATTCATGAATTACATAATGTTTTAACGTCCAATTCGACACGGTCAATGCATATTTTTGCACACGCAAATATAATACTTGACGTGTACATTACATACTCGGGCGTAAAGTATAAGCCGTTTTGTCGGTCGATTTTTCACGAAAAAGCTTGCAAGTAGTCGAGCATACGCAATAACATGTTGAATATACGACAGCAACCTTCCGACATTCGTACGAGTGGAAGATAAAAAATGACCTGGTAAAAGTTTGGAATACATTACTAACGAGCTTTCGCGCGTGTACACAAAAAGCTCGATTCGTATGTTTTGACTTTTATTTTAGTTTCCGAAGAAAATAACTATAACGCAATGTCATAACAAATTTTTAATTATAAAATAACACAATTATATTATGCAAATGCCATGAGAAGTTTATTTATTCATAACAACGACGAAGTAAGATGAACACAATATATTTAAATATAAAACAAACTCTGTGAAAGTTTATTAATACATCTCCCTATACCAAACGGTGTTTTTCTATACAATCCAGCCACCTCCGTTCACGTATTCTGCTTCCGTTTTTCTTCCGGTTTATCAAATAAAAGTCACATAGCTCACAACGAGGCATTTCCTCTAGAACGATAGAAATAGTGAACAAACGAAGATTGATATTGATATTGATAACTCTGCCGCTCTGTATGCCCCTGATAACTACCTAATAAATCGGGAACATCAGCTGTTTTTCATT
>JAGVSQ010015535.1:0-10106 GCA_022683975.1 Rhyacophila evoluta
GCCACCAAAAGTACTGCCGAGATATCTCGTCTCTGGCAACCATCGAGTTAAGTCAATTGTTTGACCACATACGGCTGTTTAAATCTATTAATTTATACAAGATCAGCACGCTTGAGTGCGAGGCAGGTCTTGGGTAATTTGTATTTTTTTATACCATATCCGCTCCGAAAGTGAAACTTATGAATCTAAGTATTGTCAAGATTTGTAACAGATTTTTCTCGAGAATTGAACCAATTACTCAACATCTTTGGATTTTTTTTAAATACGGCAGCATTTTATCGAACTGGTAATTGGCCCGCAAACTTCAGCTCCAAAGAAGGCACGCTAACCTATACAGCTACGGCTTCAAGCATCGAAGCAACATCATAATAGTGAAAGATACGAATAAATCTCCGTTAAAGACTTCTTCAAAATCTTCTTCTTTACATTTTAGCACAGTGGAACAAGTTCACTTTGGAAATACCCATCTCAATTGTATTATGGTTTTAATTTAAATTAATTTTTATTTCAATATAAACGTACAAATAAGTCATGATGTAAATTTAGAGACTATAATAAAATTTAACGTTATTTTCCTCTTTTTCTACGTGATACAAATTGAATGATATTTCTATACCAAAAAACCAGAAATGTACGTAATATTTTTAAGTGTTTGCTCAATGGCTCGAGAGAAAGGCTGACTGAGTGATCAGTCTGGTCTATAGGCTCATGTTAGCTATCAATCACTTCATACACGCCATATACATTATGATTTATTATACAAATCGCGCCATCAAAATTTTGTGATACTCCTACTGTTAAAACAATTGAATATCCACATAATTATCTTTTGTATACAACATTACAGACCAACTAAATAATAATTCGTATTTAACTGTAAAATCGGTTTTTTGAAATAAATATTTAGATGAAACTATACAGTATATTAAACCGTATTTATATATTCATTTGGTCATCTCCGTATAGTGACGTAACCCATAAAGAATCAGCTGATACATAATGTGATAAACACATAACGGGAACACCGTTTATGTACTGTCATACATCTTCCGCACCAAAAACGGTCCATTTTATTCGAATATACGTTCATTGCCACCAATTTTTTTTTCAGCTGGAGACGGCACTATTTTATTGGCACTTCATTTGTTTCTCTAGACACCTTTTTAAAACTGCCGTTATATTACATATATAACACGTTCGGTCCCAAAGTAGTACATATCGATATACACAGTGTGACGATATTCACTCCGAAAGTGGAGTATATATATATATATATATAGATGGATCTCCACAATGTGAAGACGTCTTGACAGCTTATTTTTCACGAGAATTGTTTGTCATAAAATTTCTCAGCCCAATGGGCATAAAGTCCTACATTTTTGGATTTCAAATCAGACAAATGGGGATTCTAACCCGTATTCTCCGGGTTACTAGGCGCGCATGCTACCAACTACATTACCGGGGAGAGGGTTACATTATGGTCGATTTATGCGGCCTACAACGGGTATATTTATTATGTACAGAATAATATTGTAAAATTCCAAGTAAATTCTAAGTCAACATATTTTAAATATAAATCAATATGTGTATACAAAATCAACGTAATTTTTATTGTATCCATTACCGAGTCTGCGAAATACCAACCAACCAATAAATTTTATCAATAATAAAATCAAATAACAGATTTGTTAATACGTATAAAAAATCCGGTTCGAGCTTTTTGTTGAGATTTCTAATTCCGGATTCTGTTAGTACAACAATATGGTAGAATATAGAGAAAAAAACAAATAATGAGACGGAAGGCAAAAGGAAGTAAGACTTGGTAAACAATATTTCAATGAATATGATATTTATAATACATACGATATGCTGTGTTTGGTTAGATTTCTTTTTGTCAATTGCGGTCATTTCGGTTTATGATTCTTGTCAACGTTTTCCATTTCTACTTATGTTGAATATTTATAAGATAGATGGCGAAACGTAATAAAACACAGGAAGAGAAAATAATGTAAGCAACATATTCTTTTTTTATCTTATTATTTTTTGGTTTATCTACCGAATGAAAGAAGTCTTAGAAAGCTTAGAACAATTGAATAAATTATAAAGACTTAAAGGGATTTTTTATTATATTATTACTACCTATTTCTGATTAGTGAGCAATGCTTTCCCGGTAACGTAGATTTTAGTGTGCGCATATCGCAATCCGGGAATCCGAGTTCGATTTTAATATCTGTCGAATTTTAAAAAATCCACAAACCAAGGAACGAAAAATGCAAGTTGAGCAATTGCCTGACAAACAATTCTTGCGAAAAAATATCTGTTTTCTCATTGCGGAGATCCATATACTCCACTTCAAGGTTAAATATCTTCACACTGTATATATTCATGTGCTCCACTTTAGGAACGAACATGGTATAAAAAACGGAGGTCAATATTTTAATTGTAAACTCAAATTTTACAAAATGGCTAGGGCGTTTAAGCGTTCAATACTTCGGCGTTACTCTAAAATAAAGACCATCTTTAGCCTGGAAAGGAAAAAAGGACGTAACCCTAATTTCTTTTAAAATAGATTTTTTCGATAATCATGTATAAAACTTAATACACGTTATATCAAAAGGGTGTAAGTTACGAATGCCGAATTAGTATCTGAATGTAGATTTAAATGTGAGAAAATGACTTAAATGAAAATTTGCGACCAGGAAAAAAGGACTTCCACCGCATCATCATTTTCTGATTTTTCTTATATAACTCATTAAAATTATATCAGATTGAGAAAATAAAACACTAGTTTGAGTCTTCACGCACTTGAAGCGTCTATTTAATATTTTAACTTTCGCTTAGAATCATCATGTTTCGTCCTTTTTTCTTTCCATCGGTATCCAGACGATACGGTAGGTAGATGCATTGACACGTGTATGAAATTTAGAAAAAAATCGATACAGGAGGTTTTATCCTTACACAGGTATATTGAGTTGCTACGGGAAATGTGTATGATGATCGATTTCGTTTTCCGACACATTTCAAACCGATTTCAACGATACAGGTATATCACATTATAAATCTCCCAAGAATGTCAAAATGCAGGCAAACGATGATAATATAATAAGCGAGTATGCTGGAAGAAGCGAGATCGGGTAGTCGTTTATCAAATTTCTCCAACGTCTCCCGCGAAGATAAGCGCCGGAGTGGCAGCTTTCCTTGGATCAATCAATCAATCTCGAATTTCCCGCTCGGGCGGCATCGCTAATGCTAAGTTTGAAACTCTCGGAATAGGAGAAATTTCTGACAAATGTCCCGGGCGGGGTGTGGGCATCTCCACGTTTTTTTATATCATATTTAGATTCGTAAAACGAAACAATCACAGCTGATTTATTACCACCATTTTGGAATATTGAGTATGTACTACAACGAACTATATTGAAGTATAATAAAAAATATATTAAAACACGTACAGAAGAGAACGAAGACATGACCTACAAGACACATTTTACAAGAGGCACAAAAACGTTATTTCAATTATTTAGTCAAAACATTAAATATTCACCACCTTTAAGTGCATAAAGACTAAAACTGGTGTTTTATTTACCCAATCTGATATTAGTTTTATAAGTTATTTAAGAAAAACCAAGAAAATTGATGTAGTGGGGGTCTTTTTACAAATTTGAAAGCTAAATTTAGATAATATTTCGGCATTTGCAAGTTACATTCGTTTGCTAGAACGTTTATTAAATTGTAATTATCGAAAAAAAACTATTCTGAATAACTGAGGGTTGAGTCCTTTTTCTTTTCTGTAGTCGATATAAAATTTAAATCTGCATATTTCCCCCCGCCCGTTCCTTTACTTCCGAGTTCCTTACGAAGTCAAACCACTTCACCACCAGTATCCGACGCAGGCATGATATACACTCATACAGCGGCGATGAAACTGGCTGGGGCACGTATTGCGGATGCCTCCAGAGATCTTGAATCCTGCTTGGTTATTTTCCGACGTACTGGAAGACCGTTGAGTACTATCCATAGGATGCATTCAGCAGAAATTATATTTTGGTAAAATTGTATCAACTGCCAGAAGATTTCTCTCAAATAATGTTCGTTTCTCGATCGAAACACGCTTGATTTAAAACAGGGTGCAAGGACAGGATGGTTAATTATGGGAACATTTAGTAGAATTCTAAAGTAGAATGATGAATTAACATATATTTACTATATTCGTATATGAGATCTGGAGCGTATTGATTATTAACTTAGATTATTTAAAATATACAGTAGATATTTTAATACTTCAGAAAGATATCAATTTCGACATACTATATAAATAGTTTTTCCTAAGATAGCATCGTATTGAATATCTAAACACGGCATAGGGCTTGGTAAGGCAACGTAGAGGATTCGTCGGCCATTATTGATATGTAATTTTAATTGGGCCTCACTCTAAAAGGGTCTAGAAATAATGATGAAACCATAACAATATATTACGCGGGGCACCGAAAATATCCCGACGTTCCCGCGCTGTACCGTTTCATACGCGGTATTATTACATGACAGGCGAAGCGGGCGCATCGCAGATGAAGTGCTTCCAAAAATAAACGCGGCCGCTTTCACCGAAACTCTCGACGGCCCAACGAGGTTCCCTTGCCTCGCACCTTCTTCACGACCCCCGCTCGATTCACCGTTATTACATTACTTCTCTATAAGGATTATTGGTTTAGATCGTATTTTTTTCACTTTATTGACTGATCGAAAGGCGTATGATTCAAATTTTATCTATGTCATATTAAATGCATGAAATATCCTGATTTATCATCACGACAACAGTTTACAAATGGATACATTTAAAATTATTAATAGATACTAGATTAGAATTTGTTGGAATGTCTTTTACGAAAGTAAAGCATATGGATATCCACACTGTAAAAACATTTTTGACATATTTTTTTCGTGGGAAATGACAACTAATTAGGAATCCAGTACTGCATATTTGGATTTTAAAAATCGAGGAACTATATCATTCGAACCAGCGACATTCGACTTCAAGCCGCGCGCGCTAAATTTTCGGCCACCGGGGGACAAACGAATACAAAAAAAAAGACAGCAATACATTTTATTTAAATATAGTTGAATTTTGTTGTGTAACGTCAGCAAATTTTAAATCATAAAAATTCACACAAGTAGACTTGACTTCTTAGGGAGCATTGTTCCAATGTTTTCTAGTGTTAAGAATTTTCTCTTTGTCTGTTCTATTGTGTGCCAAGACAGAATATTGGCCCTGACAAATAATACGATTTACCGAAATAAAATGAAAACAAATAATACAAATACCAATCATTTCTCGCCGCTCATTCTACTATGAGTTTACAGTTTATTATTAGAAATAAAATAAATGAAGCAACGATTTGTTAGTCAATATCGGATGCAATACTAAGTTGGACACGAACGTAATTTCGTTTAAAACTTTATCGATACAATGCTGAAACTATCGTAGAAGCATTGCAAACCTGTAATGATGGAACGGCCGTTTGCTGCATCCACGACCTTTAGTAATAATTAATGAAATTTCAAAGCATTTTTGCCAGACAGATTGCGGTCGTCAAGCCATGACATTTTACACTGAAATCTTTATTGTATAAATAATGCCATTGTGAGCTTCGTTGTATGCCAACTTGTCTACGATGATTGATGTTTGGAGGTCCGGTAATTGATAAGTTTTAAGTATTTCAAAAGGTTTCTTTTGAGCCATAATAAAAAATAGGGAACTATATATATAATATTATACTGTGAATAGTCAAAAATATTTGTCGAATAACATGAAGCATCAAAGACGTCGTACAATTTGGTGTTATCAAATTATTTATAGGTGAGATTAAAAACTTAAACTCACACTACTCTAATTAAACTAGTTCGCTGGCGGATAATATGAATACTTTAATTAATGATCTATTCAAATGTGTCAGATATCAAATTTATCAGGGCTTTTATGAGCGCATATGGAAATCCTTCAAAATTTGTTTACAATATTGGATAATTGGTTAGTGGCCTATTTTTTAGCGTAAGTTTAAAAATGTGAAAATACGACGTAACATTTGCATTTGGTTGAAGATGATTTTCCTTCCGAAACGGAGAGAAATCGTCGTTTAGGTTATTGAAAAATGATTCTTTTTATGTGTCAGATGTGGAAATGTATGATCTTATATGGTTTCCTACCTTATGTCCCCTGACTGGATAGCAAGGCGGTTGAGTAGGGCTGGTATTTACGCCCACAGAGCCAGAGCTGGGCTCCCCGCGTCGTCTCTTCCCCGGCGCGACGACGTCCCTGTCCCTAGCGAGGACCTGCGGCTGCTGATGCTGATGATGCTGGTGGTGCTGTGGCGCGGGCGGCTGCGGCAGGTGGAGAGCGGCGGGGGCGACGGACGCGGGCTGCTGGCGCGGCTGCGGGCTGGGAACGAGGTCCACTTGGCGGTATGGCGGCCGATCACTGAACATGTCATGCATTCCCTAAAACAATAATAAAAAAATTGAACTATGCTTAATAGGTAAAACAAATGTTATGGTATGTGTACATGTATGTTTAAGTAATTTCAAACGGCTGCAAACTACACAATATGGCTGTTGAGACGTGCAGACCGGAGTACATATTATAATCATTTAATTAAAATATTACTTTGTCATTAGTAATATAATAGAGGACCTTCTTGTACTCGTGTATGTATAAACCGCAGCAGCATGCAGAAATTATAGGGAACAACTTATTATTAGACAATGGATGCTATCATAACCACTGATTTGTCGTTGGCAACAGATCATTGCAGCAAATATTGAGATTACTGTGATTTGATTTTGTCTGTAAGGGCGCGGGCACGATAGATGAAAACGACGGAAACAGAGATGCAAAATAGTTATAAATAGGTGAGTGAGCAAGTTGTGTGACGGCAACGTGTTGTCGCGCTGCCGGACTTGCTCACTCACCTATGTATAGCTATTCTGTATCTCTGTTGCCGTCGCTCTGTTATCATACCCGCGGCCTTCCGAGAATTTCATAAACCGAATCAGGCAGTCACTCATTACTACAGGAGTGAAAATACTACACTGCATCCGCGTGGAAACATGCAAAGAATAACTGCTAACTTCGTTTTGTCTAGCGTTATCTGAAAGATAACGTAAAATAACGGGTAAGCGAATATTTGAAATATGAAGGGTAAAAAGAGTTAACACTAATGACCAGCTCGCCTTTGTCACTTCTATTTCTCGCTCGTGATCGATCCCCCGCATAGCACATAGTCTGTCATTATTGAATTCTTGGCCGATGCGTATTTGGAAAGTTACAGTGGCCAAACTTCATATAGCGTAAGTTTTTTAATGCTTTTTTACTTTTACATTTCTTTTCTTCCATTTTACTTTTCGTCGAAAGTGTAACAATGGCAAGACATCACGCTCGGGCTGTGCATGTATATGAATGCCTCGATATTACATGCCAAATGCCGAGCATATTTTCAAAGATAAAAGCAACGAAATAAATTACTTGCGACAATATTGATAGACAACGGTCGGTAAAAATATAAAATTCCGATGGGCAGCCTCTTTTAACGGAAGTCAAAAATATTCTTTGTAGATTGATGCCCATCAGTCAGGCACGACAGGGATATTAAATCGAGAGAGGCGGACTGGTGGCGGCGTCGTAAAATGTTCTGGTCCGGCCGAGATAGGAGAAGGAGGAAGTCACGAAATGGCGGTCAGCGCCGTGCCAAATGGCCGATCGGATATTGCGCAAAGGCTGGCTGCAGACGCGGATTCAGAAAGCAATAACTGAGGAGAAATTAAGCTAATACCGCCGACACCAGCGCTGAGGTTCAAGTATGGGAAGATTGCAAAAGCAGTTGAGGGCGATATATAATACGCGAGATTGGTTACTGGCCAAATAGTAAATTGCGAAATGCAGCAAACACAGGTATCCCTTGCACCGTACGATGAATAAACTCAAGGAAATAATCGTTTGACGGGAAAATGCGTAATGTAACATAAATTTTATGATAACCATTTTCAACATGACAACAAATTTTGATCGTTTTTACCGTTACATTTTACTGCTTTTGCTTTTTAATTCTAAACGTCTTCCCAACCATAAATACATCTTTTTCCGTGATTTTGAAATCGTATGCGTCCAAAACAGTCGAATATTTGTAGCCTGAAACCGGCTTACGATTTTTAGTTAGAAACACCAAATAACTCAATGACCACCGAAAAATTGTACGAATCCCGCTGTCGAACATTGAACAGTCTAACGGCGATAAAAGTCTCATAATCAAAACACGATAAGACACCAGAAATAATCGCTTACGATCTGATTTCAGTTTCAAACTGTTGTAATATCGTATCTCCACGTTTACAATAAAGTATATGTTTAATATAAACAAACAATTTGGTCTCACAGTCTAAGATTCTTCATCGGAATTATCTGCTTCTGAATCGCAATGACACAACTCAAAATCTCTGTTCAATCTTCAACGCATTCTATCATCAAATGTTTGTTAGATAAGTAGTATTTGGCGAGATCTAATGTATCTACATCGCAAAATTATCTCCCGACTGTTTTAATCCAGTCCGTAGATCCATGCGGCTTAGCCAGCGAACGTGCTTACAGACGCAATTTCCGATCCTTACGAGCGACCGTTTGCATAATAAGTAAAACGTAGCCTCAAACATATTCCAACTTTATTAGTGCTATTTTCAAAGTAACACAGGATATTATTAAACAACTCATGGAGAACCAGTGAACAAATTACATTGCTTCTTTAAAAATAATGAAAACTATACAGATATATTTCTTAAACTATGAAAAATAACTAACAATTGATTCATCAACATATATAACGAACGACACAGCAATAATTCTAAGATTAGCTCTATCATCAACAACATTGATAAAAGTAATAACAGATATGTTCAGTCTCATCAGTATACCAACCATCATGGCTTCTATATTACCTCATTTCTCACTAATAGCGTGGAAACCCCTTAACATGAAAACGCTAAGTGTGAAAAATCGGTTAGTATGAAATAATACTACGGTCCCGACAAAATCCATGTAATCATGTATACATTTATTCTGTTAACATGAAAAGAAACATTATTTAACATGAAAAAATTCTGCATCGAGGTGAAACAGAATATATCTACCATCGGCAGCCGGGTCGTCACTCAATGTTTTTAGTATTTTATGCAATTTCTTCGAACACGAAATAAAAACCATTTGCAGCCGCGTAGTTACCCAGATGTTATTATAATAGATACCCCCCTTTTCCTTAGATATAACAAATTCCAACAATAATTCCTAGGTACTGCTTGTCTTAGGGTAAAAGCAATCCCGGTGTATCAAATGTCAAATGTATCGAAAGTGTTGAATTTTGTGTTTTTTGTGGAAAAAAATCGATCTATGGTGAGAACAACATTTTTTTTGTGTGTGTTTTTATTGAATATGTGTCAATGGTATAGCTCAACAAATAAGTTATTTTTGCATTCATTTAACGTGAAAAAATATTTCAGTTTCTTCGGTTTCATGTTGAGAGGTTTCCACTGTATCACAAAATGTGCCATAATACAAAATATATCGTAAGTTATTCGGTTCTAATGCCTCGAAATGAAAAGATAGCAAATGCATTTAATCAGACATAGAATTGGTTTAGACGAGTATTACGCTGTTGATTGAATGGATTACATTCGATGGGTGTTTCTGAGGTTATATGCTATTTAACCCATTGTGTTCTATACCGTTGTTTACCGACTAGAGTGGAGAACAAGCGTGTAGTTTCTATAGCTGCCATTGTATTCCCACAATCGGTGCCGCATTGCATTTTCGAAGTTCGCTTCATAAAATTTAGACACAAATAACGCATGTCAGCAAATATTTACACCTTTTTTATAATCACGGACGACGCGAGGTTCAGAGTTTCATTTGCTGCATATTGATTAACGATGCGTCGAGCTGCACAAAAAATCTATCGTAAACATGATTGTAACAATACAACTTCATTGTCTTTTGAAAGTCAACCATTTTTAGAATTCTGAACTATTTAAAACTGGTAAACTTCCATATGTGAGATCACTGTTAGCGA
>JAGVSQ010015536.1:0-10105 GCA_022683975.1 Rhyacophila evoluta
ACATTATTTATGAAATAAATAAGTACATATTTTTGCGTATTGCTGTAAAATATTAGTCTCATTTACTCATAATTTTTATCCACTTCTTGGAATATAATTGTTTTTGGAAAATTATTATTATTTGATACTTTTTATAGTTATTATTAATATTTTAAAGCCTTCTTTGATTGTTCTATATTAAGCACATAAATATTTTTATTAGAATACTAGTATGATGTTGTTAATGTAAAATATCAATTTGTAAAGTATTGGATATGGTACTTTTTTTCTTTAAAGAAAGCGAAGGATAAAATTGTATTTAACTACTGTTTTATGCATTTACAAATTTACAACTATTTTGTATTTAATACACCGTCATTCGTCATGTAAATTCGATGATAAGTCCAGCTTTTACTTGTCAAAATAAGTTCAACAAATAAAGCATTGCTTAGCTGTGAATGAGGGACATATTTTTTGTTTTTTGGAACCAGTGCTGTGGAGTGGCGACACTCAAACAGTCGCATTAGCGGCGGGGCGGAAAACCGCTCGCGGGGCCGGTGAGGGTAGGCGGCGAGCGGAACGAAGGGCGGGGCACTTCTAGCGGCTCTACACTTGACAGAATGTTGCCTGAGGGCGGTTGAGGGAGAGGGATTGAAGGACGAGGTGGTACCATCCACCCCACACTTCTGAAAGTTTTTGGCCCAGTACTGCTATTATTTATGCTAGTAACTCGGCTCAGTTAGAAAAAAACTATCTTATATTAAATTAAAATCAAATGTAGATGTATCATCATTACTCCATACCTTTACATTTACGATATAAATTAAAAGGGTTTCCATGATAAAATGATAATAATTATATTTTTCTTGTTTTTTTCGCATTGGAAGTAAATATTACGTACAGATTATATACATCACACTATACACTAGATGCGTGACTTTTTTCTCTTCTTCGATCTGCGTTCCTTAAGTAGAGCACATGGACACCATATAATATTCCCAAATTTTGTCGCCATCTAGTAGTAATCTCCTAGTCTCCCTGGTTAGCATAGTTGGTACACACTGTGTAGATCCATATGCTCCACGTTGGGAGCGAACATGGTATATATATACAGTAGTACTCTTCCGCATATTTAAGCGTTACTACTATCTGCAGATGCATTCACTTATTTACCCTTATTAAACAACTTATTTTTCATGAAAAAATATGTGTTATAATTAAAAATATTGTAATATCTCTCATATTTAAAAAACGAAAACCCAAATACTCAAAACATTCGTCGTTAAAATTTCTTTCAGATATCACGAACATTTTCGACTAAGTATCAAATAATTGGTATAAAACATACACTATTTAAACACTTTAAAATATCAAGCTACGTATTTTTGATTCGCATTTTAATACTCGCCGCCCTAGTGCGTATAACAATTTTTGTTTCCGTCATAATATTTTAAGACAGGCATCAAAATGTTAACCATTTTTGTAAAGGCTACGTCATTCTCGAAATTTTTATACGGTGTTCACAAAGTTCACTCTGTCCGCCGTATTATTTATTATTAGGCTAGTTTTCATTTCACAAGTGCTCTACGTGTTTACTTACTCATTTCTATGTGCATTGTACAAATCATGAGAAAACTTTACACATTGCAACATCTCTGAATATCTGTTTCATGTCACTTAAATGTTTTATATCTCTGATGCATATCCAATACTCTCGTCCTATATATAACTAAGAACTTATTTGTCATACTGTTTGTCAGTGCTCTGTTTTATAATCATTTTCATCTTCAATTACTATGCATTTAGTATAGCCATTTTAGGACTTTTAAATGCATGGATTAAAATATACAGCATATATGACTTGTATTAATTTTTACTCGTATATTATTCATCTAATGTATTATTCTGTTATTCTATCGTGATGTATTACAAATGATTTTCATCCTTTGAAATGCAATCCAGACAGTCTTGATGCGTTTTACCTGTTTCACGTCTGTATACAGTAATCTCCGTCGATTAATATCCACCTGCTTAGCATATTATGCAAAATGATCATGGACAGGTACTTTGGAATAACAATTATTTATAAAACTTTAACATCCTTTCGAAATATTTAATTTTAAATCACCAAAACATAACGAATTCTAAATGTCACATTTTGTCTATATGTATATATATTTATTTTATGTATCATTCTAATTTGTGATATATAATTATAATTTATAAGATTTAGCGAGTCTTAATTAATTTTTGACAGAATTTCTATTCGTTCATTTCGTATGTTAGAGTATATTTCAATATTCAAATAACTGGATTAAATTTTGTATGTAAATCCAGCTTATACGTGTGATATTAAATATTTTGAGATGATAGAATATACTTTTCATCATTTACATTTTATAAAGATTATGTTACAGATTATATATATTATTCAGTATTTTAAATACAGATAATTCCATATAATAATTAAATAATAAACTGTCATATACATTGTTTTAACTGTTCTCTTTTATAATAATTAATAAATCAGTATAATATATTAAATCAACGTTATATATTCAGTAAACGACATTTTTTTGAAGAAAACCTCAACATAATAACGAAATATTTTAGTAGTAATAATTATTATAATAACGATTGAATAACCAATAACATAATCGATCTATCAAATTTACTAGACATACTTTTATCATGTATATTTTAAAGTTTGTTCTTTTAAAGTTTAAATCTGTCACGGTTCATGTAGTAATCGTAACATTTAAGTTTAACTAACAATTTATATATTTTATCTTAGTCAGCTATAGTTCATACCATGGAATGCGTGTATATATAACAAGTTCGCTCCTAAAGCACGGTGTAAAGATACCTACACAATGTGAAGACGCCTTTCCAGATTATGTTTCACTATTTTCAATATTTGTCAGACAACTGCTTAACCTGATGAGCATCTAGTCGTGCATTTTTGGATTTTTTTTCATTCGTCAGATGTGAGAATTGAATCCGCATTCCCCATTTTGCTAAGTGCGTATACTAACCTCTACACTACCGGTAAGACGTCAATTACTACTGATCAATAGACGAGGAAGATACATTTAGGTGAAAAATCTACAAGTGGGCTATGCCTAGTGGCTATAGTATGATTGAATGGAATATCTGTTTAAAAAATAACTACATATTCATTTTTTTCCATAAATTATTGAATATGTTTTTAATAATAATCTGGTCGATATGATTTACTATAAAATTCGTGTCATAGAATTTTATCTCATAGTGAATATTGGATAGTACATTTTAATATAAGCTTTTGCCATAGTGGTTCTTCTTGTGTTTAATGTAATATAAAACTAAATTTTTAGCACGCTTTTATATTTTACATTGCATTCTTGTGCTTACATTGTAAATTGTGATAAATATTCTACCGTCGCAATGTATTGTCTAGGTTGGAAATAGAATGCTCTATTCGGAGTGACGATATTACTTGCTTCAGGTGAATTGAACGCGCCGAATCATGCAGGCCGACAGTGAGCCCTGCCGGATGATTTATTATGCTGCGTTCATAATTGATGACGTCATTATCATTTATGATAATGTCGTCATTATATTCAGCGCCGACAGTGCTGCTCCCGACGGACGCCGCGCATAATCATTTTAACCTATTAGAGACGATTGGGAGATCAAACGGTATTGCGTCTATTGGATGCCATCATGGAAATTATTCACCGATTGATATCGCAAATTACCAGCACCGTAATACACATCATTTTATTTAAATAATGCAATGAACGGGACATCGGCAATCCTGATGACATTAATTGGTGGAAACTTGTATGTCCATAATCGAAAAATACTATATTTTCATGAAATTAAAATGTATTTAGAGTATTTGCAACCAAATAACTAGACTGTAACACTGTAATATGTTTAAATACTAGGATTTTTAGAGTATAAAATAAATTTATTATTACGTTACTTGATACAAATAAAACTTCAAAATAAAAATATATACATTGTAATGTATCACATAAAAATCACGTTTTGTGATTTTAGAGTGCTTATATAATTACTGATAATTGATTAAGCAAAATCTGTTGACAATCTATTAATTAAGTTGTTTTCGAATAGAAATGACTCATTGATATATAAGTAAGCATTTAATTAGTATTGCCAATAATTTTTCAACTCAAAACAATTCAATGTTATATTATCGTAACTTTGACTACGTATGATTGTATTTCCTTAATATTAATTATTTTACACATTAATAGCAATTTTATTGGACAAATGTATAGCTTTATAAATTAATTTTACGGTCAATATATCTTGTACTTTTTTTTAAATTTTGCTACGCAATATTAACGAACATAATATAAATAACAGTTTTTATCGTTTGTTAATAAAAATAAGTTATACCTACAATTGAAGATGTAATATTTTTAATGGCACATAAAAAACTTTTTTAACATTGTATTGTTTTTACAACTCAATAAAGCATTAAAAATGTCAACAAAATTTTGGTCCATTCACTCTTATATTGATAGCCTAATAAACCGCCCAGTCAACAGTTACATAATGAAAATATTCGCAATTCACTTGCTGAAATTGCTTTGTTTTTCATAAAAACATATATGTAGACGTATACACTGAAACAAAATGAAAACACCAGCACATAATAAATTGCAATCACCTTTACGGGAGTTCTCGTTCAATCCGATACTCTGTTTTCTTTTTGTATGAAAAAAACCGTACAATGTTCTCGCTTTTCACGGAGAATAAAGCTTTTCCCATAATGCACAACGGTTAAGTACAGAGCAATACTTAAATGTGTGGTTCGATACACATATAGAAACTCTATATGTCCCTTACACTTTGTTTTGTTGTAGAGCTTTCGAATGTTCTCAACCAATGTTCAACTTAAATAAGTAATTAAAAGGTTTTTATCATTTTCATAATAATCGTACTTTACTTTTTGGAAAACATTTAGATAACGATTCATGATACACGCCAAACTTATCCATGATAATTAACATTGCCTAGTCATGCGATAGTAATATATAATGTAAAAAGACTTGGAAAAAAGGTTTAAAAATTATATAATAACCAATTATCCAGTACAACAATATGGAAATACAGTTGCATTTAATATCTTTTTGGTTATCGAAACTACCACATAACCATGCTATTATAATCTTTACAAAATAAAACTTCTCCACTGAAAACTATATTTTAACAAAAATAAACTACATATTATTTATCTCTTCTCAGTATTTAAAAAATGCAATGTTATTGAAGTATGTTTATTTATAAATGAATATTGTACTTTTGAAATGATTCTGTAAGATAGATTGTCGAAGGCAAACTATTTATTTTGAATTATAACCCTTCATTTTTCATTTCATTGTAAATACGTGTAAACAATAAAATAAGCAGTTGCCTCGATGATATTGATTCTTGACCACTTAAATGTAATGGCTCCCATTTAATCCAATTATATTATAAATAATAATACAACTTGAAAGCAGCAAGTCCAACGTAATCTTTGAATGATTGCTGCTCGCTTTAATAATAATGGCATAACTTGTGCCACAGATTCAATTGTCCCACAGTTTGATACAAACCGGCACATTGTCTTGAATGAGGCAATATTTCACTCGAATGCCCCTCCAGGCAGGGTAAGGCCGGTGTCGGGTCGCCTCGCTCCAAGTTCTGTGAACATTTGTCACCCCTGCAAGGTAGCGTCCGACTATATTGCATTCTGACAACTATATTAGCTAGCCATACACCGATAGTTTCAACCGTAATTTTTAACTTCGATTACAGAGCACTTTGCACTGTACGGTTAATAATGAACACACTTTAGATGTTGAGATTTATTAAAACGGAAAAAAATACATAAATTATAAAAATATATTCTCGTATTAAAAAGCGCAATTTAACCCTCACAATTATTTTTTATTTTTTCATTTAATAATTTTTAAATATATCAATGCAATTATCGTCGTATTACTGGCAAAAGACGTTAAAGTGAAAAAGTGAGTTTTGAAATAATCCATTTTTAATGTTTGGGGCTCTCTGTTAAATAGATTTTATGACAATTTTTTAAGGTATAATGATTGTACTTTAAGAAATTGTCGTAAAATATATGTAACAGAGAGTCTCAAACATTAAAACTCGATTATTTCAAAACTCTGGTTTTTACTTTAACATCTTTTGCCAGTAATACGACGATATACAAATATATGTATTTAGAATAAGTAATTTTTTTTTTAAAACATTTTTCAAGACTTATTAGTAACCTAACAACTGTTTTTATATCGCTTATGTGGCTGAGTGTCTAAGCCCGCGCACTTGTAAATTGTGTATCACTGAAAGTTACCGGTTCAAATCTACAGCCATATAATAAATCAATCTGTATAGTTTATTTCTTTCCTAAATACAAGACGCATACGAAATGCGATAAACGGCTGACTGACAAACATTTTTTAGAAAAAAATCGTCAAGAAAAATCATTTTGAAAATTCAATTTTACCATACACTTAAATAAAATATTTAGTAAAAACAACATTTTATGTGTATCCATGAGTCTTCATCAGCTTTGTTAACGGAAACCCCGCTGTATCACGCCGTACAAACAGTATCCTTATACCGACAAAGGACCTAAACTTATTTTGACGTTAATTCATATTTCATGTTTACAATATTACATTTAAAAAGCTAGCATAGCTGTTGCTGCAGGTGTATACATAATTAATTTTGCATTATGATATCAAAGCTGTATCAAATATTGCAAAACTGGTTATTGATCAATGTAGATTTTGGGTCAAAATCATAGTTTAAATGCATTGCATAAATGATTCAAATGTGATCTTGGAGACTTGATTTTGATATACATTACATATGCCTTTTTTGAATTTATTTCAAAAATTCAAAATATCTCTGAATATCTGACAAATTTTGATTTGATACCATTAGCTATACAAAACTTTCAACAAATATTAACTATCTTACCATTTATTTATCCATACAAGTTTAATCTTACAATTTATCTTCCTCGTTCAAAACTCGTGACTGAAGAAACTCGGTGTATGGTATTTGTATTACGTTAAACTCTGGTAACTCTGTACAGTCTACAATGTAGTACTTACTCCGAAAAGTCCCACCAACTTTACACGTTGATCGATGTCGATTCCTTCTTCAGTTTTAACTCTCGCACGCGTGAATAGGTGCCGACGCGACGTGTTTATTGATAGCTACATTCACCTTTAGTCTTCTTAGGTTAGTAACTTTATATAAACAATAGATAAAGAATACTGCTGAAAGTTTTAATACTTACGAACATGAAAAACGGTGTGTATTGGTCGTATTTCAAAAAGGGAACCAAACATATGTACATCAATCAGGTTCTTTGGAAATTGCTCCCGGAACACGGGAAAATAAGAAATATTCGACAATTTAAATATTGCCTACGCCAATAATGAAAATAATTTTCAAGTTAAAATTTTGCAAATATACACTTAACAATTCTCGCTACAAAAGTGAGAAATGTGAATCTCAGCAGTATGAGTATCACAATTTTTAAAATGGATCATCGAATTTTAAAAACTTATCACAACAGATTTAATCATGATGTTAGTCAATTACTCAATTCACTATGTAATCATTCTTGTATCTTTCGATTCTTAAGAAATCAACTACTGTAATTCGTACCTTTAACGTCCGGTTCGGAATTGTGAACGCTAACCTTTCGAATAAATTGCATTATTTTAATATATATCACTCATTCCATTGCCGATTTCATATTTTAAACCTCACGTTCGTTTATTATCTATTCTATTTTGAATTGTTTTATTTTTATTGTAAAATCTACTTGCATTTATAAAAGTCTCTTTGGTTTTTCGTTTGATGTGCTTTCATCAATTTCTCGTGGGTTTTTTTGTATAGTATTTTTATGAATATAAAATCAATTAACCTCAAAGTCTTTGTTTCATTTCGGCAATTGCCAAGACGATGTTATAATTGTTTCACAGAAGTTTTATTATGAAATTCATCTATCTTGTAAATTCCTTTTAAAGTCATTAAATATCAAAAATCAAGACTATGATTCAATTATAATCATGGATTTTACCAATTAAAACACAATTAAGCCGTTGTGTTTTCTTACAAAGAATACAGAGGAGACGTGGGAGTGAGTGGCGCGCGGGTACATGAATATTTAAAAGTTTAGCGGGCGGAATTTTTAACGGGAGCTCAAAACAGGAATGGGGCCAATTAATGGCGTACCGCTCTGTTGAAAATCGCCGCCGCTTTAATCAAATAAACTAAGACAGGGCTGAGAGAAATCGCGGTGAAATTAAATCGCAACCGAACTAACGAACAAAACCATCACGTCTATTATTCCATGGGGAACATCTTTTTCGTTTACTTTCTTATATAACTTTATTACCATACACGAAATATATTTAGATGAATTTTTACGGAAGCGTCGATAAATTTTAATTTTTGTTACGATTTTCACCATGTCGGCTCCAAAAGTGGGGCATAGATATTTAAATTATACATACGTAGATTTTTGCAATGTTAAGATTTGTTTTGACAACTTTTTTGCTGATGACTGGTTGTCAAACAATTGCTTAACTCATTTTGTATCAAGTATTATAACGTTGGTTATTTTAATCTAGTAGCTGTGAGATTCAAAGCCCCGATTTATGGCTCCGAAATACCCACATACTTACGTCTTTTAACTTCGGCTAAGCTTTGTAACTTTATTCTTTATAATCTTCTCTTTGTTTTTATTATGGCATTTTATTCATTCTTTCATCCAAGTAACCTGGTTATAACTAACAAGCGTAATCAACTAAATTAACGCCATTTTGATTTCATACATATTCGTTACCACTTTTATTGGTTTTGGCTAGCTATTATAGCTTGATAGTTAATAATCTCCCATGATGAATTCCTATTTTTCAATGTAATTTATAATAGAATAAAAATATTTGACTACATCACATCTCATGCGATAATTATTTAATTTTTAATGAATCATGGTTTTATATCAATATATACATAAACAAAAATATCCAAAATGTATGGAAAAATACGAATACCTACTGAGCTACGCGAAAGTAATACGCCACTCGTATGTTGCGCTCTTTCTATTCTTTTTTCCATTTCAATTTCATTCCTGATTTCCGTCGCAGACGTACTAGCCCTCATCTCCCCTCACCATAGCTTCCTGTGGGAACCCCCTTGTAACCATCCGACTCGTAATAAGGCTATATCAAGAGACGGGAGACACTTCTCGATTCTAGGATTTCGCTTTTACATGTTTATCTTGGTGGTGAGCGACATCATATTTGACATAATATTGTCATTTTTTCTTTGTGACATAGTCGAAATCTCGTATCTGTCTATTTCGGATATTATATATTTTGTTGTTGAGTTTTTTTCATCCAAAATATTCTGATTTTTCATTATGTTTGTAATTTAGATGCCAATATCTTTGAGAATTTCTCAGTATACTCGTACATGTTTATTTTCATTTTAGAACAGATCTACCCAATATATTTAAATTTAATACATACACAATTTAAATCTTTAGGCTTCCATGGTGATTGTTTTATTTATATCAGAAAGATGCACATTATAATAAAACAATCTCATCTCAACTTGCAGTTCGTATAATATGTTTTGCCTTGGTAGATTTAAAATTACTACTCATATTTAGATAATCAAAAACTGTTTGGATTGGTATTTTATAAATATCGTTTCAAAATATCTTTCTAACAATACATTCCAATACTTTTTATACCGTTAATTGTAAAAAATATTTTTTATTAGTTCTACAAAAATAATATTAAAATAGCTGTGACACATTCTTTAATTATAACATTGCCAACTTATTGCAAATTATATGAGTAATAAAATCATATTATAATTGTACTGTTTTTCAAATATATAGTGTAAAAGATCAACAGTAGATATAGAAAGTTATCTATTAGAATATATTATAAATTTTGATTGCTTATAAATCTTGTTACTCGGCTTAATATAACTGAATATTATAATATTTCAGCTACCTGAAATGACGAGTTTAATTTCCACAGCTGCTGGATTTTTAAAATCCAAAAAC